>DWDU01003554.1:0-11498 GCA_018245575.1 Jemadia suekentonmiller
AACTGGTGAAACGTGGGAGTGTTCTACACTCCTCTGCCTACCTCTTCGGGGATTACAGGCGTGATGTTACGTTTTAGACGTAACTGGTGAAACGCGCCTCTGCCTACCTCTTCGAGGATTACAGACGCCATGTTACGTTTTCTTTGTTATTGTTAACATTTATATATTACTCGCTGACACGGTAAATGTTCTTCTGCCACAGAAATTATTTCTAATGAATATTTACGTTATTAAATAAAAATGAAGAATCTATTGTGTTTGAATGTTTTAAATGTTTGAAAAACGAACGACATACTAAAATCACAGAAATACTAAAATCACGATAAAAAAAGATGATAAAGGTAGGGGTCGAAACGTAAAAATTTGGGGTCACAGGCATTTTTTGATGTCAAATGTAAAGAAATACAAAAGAAAAGTTTCGTCAACAAAATACAATTTTTGTTTCTGGATAGGTCCACCCTTATTACTTAAGGGTATACAAAGTAGCCTACGATCTATTCTTAGACATACCAAATACATATAACCAAAATTTCATAAAAATTGGTTAAACTGTTTCGGAGAACTTCGGCAACGGTTAAAATGTGAACCACTAAATAATGACTATTTTTAATTATTATAAATGAAATAATTGATAAATTAGATATTTCATTTCAGTACACAGACAGTGTCGACTGCCAAAGATTTATTCTTACAAACCTGCTGCGGTTCTTCCAAATGCATCAAGCACTATACATAGTTGCGGGTTTCAGAGATATTTTTACTTCCCCGTCAGTCATTATGTGGCTTATTTGATATTTAGGACCATGATATTATATTTATTGTGTTGTGGAGCGTGTGAGTTCAACAATGTTAACAATTTACATGTCGGAGACGTAAAATAGTACATAGCTGTGAAGGGCGGAGAGGCCCTACATCACGTAGGGCACCGGCGCGGGCGACAGGGCGCAGCGAGCGACGAAGCCTAGGAAATGGTAACGGCGGAGTGTCGCGACCGACGCGCGCTGGATTTACGGCGCGCGCTCCGTGCGGAAATTCGTGCTACATACCGCATCGACATCTCAGCCTAAATCTTCTGTTACGTTTCGAACGATATACCCATACTGATGATCCGTATTACTTTTATAATAATAATGACAATAATATGTAGGTACTTTAGTATGGAAGTATACTACACTCCTCTGCTCCCTCTTTGGAGATTGCAGGCGTGACGTTACATTTACCTTTTAAAAGCATGTATTTAAAAAAAATTCCACACCTGGCCACCTGATTCGAAAGTAGGTTCGAAAACAGCCCGTGTTAAGGGAACCGGAAGGCTCATAAACTACATACCTATATACATTATTTTGTATCTATGTAGATATTTTTTACACCCAGACACAACAAATAGGTACTTGAGCTCATCACACTAATATTTGTTCAGGGTGGGAATTGAATCAACGACCCCTAATCAGCAGTAACGTTCAGTAACCGTTGAACCACTGAGCCAGTCACTTACATTTCAATGTTATTCATTTCAGTTCCAAGTCTGTTTCAAATAATTTATCAATTGCGACCACCTCCGTCGTAATCCATTAAAAGGATTTACACATTAACGATTGAAAATTTTTCGTTAACATTTTTAACACTCCTACTATGTAAGATTTATGAAAACCCAATCGATGACATGTCTCCTAATTAAATTCTATAAATCCACCTCAAGGACGCTAGCATGAATCATAATTATAGGCACAGAAATAATACAGCTTCGAACGGAAACAAATAAAAACATTCGATAAAAAATATTTCCTCATAAAAAACTAAGCGACACGAAAGATTAGCAGCTTAGGGATATCAAGCTGGCATCAAGCTGGCAGCGCTCACGTGACGTAGGTACGTATGTATGTACGGTGCGCGAAGATTTCTCGGCGATCCTTCGTAAAAAGCGTAGATGTGGTGGCGATAAATTGCAGCGAGCCCCATTAAGAGGCTACCGGGCGCGCCTACCTCTTATTAATAATTCAAATATTATAACTCCGCATTAAACCGAGCCGGCGGCGGGAGGCGCACCTCTCGCGCGCACCTTGTCGCGCCTACCGCGACCGCTACCGAGTGAAAGAGATGGAAAGCCTTTGTTTGTTGGCTATTAATAACAGAAAAACAAGCCGATCGGAGTGGATTAACACATTAACGGGTCGGTTGTCGCCGGTATAAAAGCATTCTTGATACGTGTCGGGCTCGGAGGGAAAAAATTCGGTGACAAGGCTCTCAGGCGGCACAATTAGTAGGGCTTGTAGCCGCCAGTGGTCCCGACCATTCGATACTTTATGTGACGTCAGGCGACGTAATATGCCGGCGATGTGGCCGAGCCGATATTATTGAAGGTGAACGCTTGAAAGGCTCAGATTAGCCGCGCTCCGCGATTGTTTGCGTATAATGGCGCACGAGTACGCTCGCAGACTCGTCAAACGTACAAGTATTATACCAGATCGGCCCCTTGCACTTTATCTAACACAGATACTTTTATGATTTTTGATGGATAGGTCCTTGGCGTAATTCTTTACAGAACTAAATGCTCTTTTGCAGTCAATCTGTCACTTCCCACGCGAGGGAAACTCATTTGTGTATACAAATAACTAGAAAATCATAACACAACCTTCTCTATAAAGCAAAACATTGATTCTATTCACCAGAATAACTTATTAATCATTAAAATAGATATAGAACACATAGTATAGCAATATTTAGTTATCTTTACATCAAAACCGAGGAAGCTCAACGGCGGTTGTTATAAAAAATATTAGGCCTGAGAAAAGTTCAAGATAATCATACTCGCCTACCGTTAATGTCCGAGCGTCAGCAGATATAGGGCTCGGGCGTGCATTCATCGGATTCGCCCTAATTAATTACCTTCGACTTCACAAAAAAACGTGCGGGACTTGTAGCGCTAAGAGTAGCGGCGCCAGGACCCGGGCGGGCGGTTCCGGGGGCGGGGGCCGCGGGGGGGTCCCGGGTCCTAATGCAGGCGCCACAGATAAGCCGCGCATGGGAAAGTGTCCCCGGCCCGTCCACTCATTACCGTAATAATCCACTCGAATGGGTTACGAGTTACGACACTCAGATGGAACTCCATACGTATGTACATATGCATGTCAATTAGTAACACGCTTTCTTCGCTTTACAATGCTGCCGGATCGACGTGAACATCCGACCACGACAGGCCACTGTGTTGTGGTATCACGTGATAATTACGACCACGGTCAAAGGCCCTGCCGCATGGCACACCGATGCTCGCAATAAAACACGACGTATCGATATTAGAAATTTCCTGAAACATACGTTTTCAGTGTAAGGATTTGAAATTAAAAGGTGTTTATGAAGGATTTTTCTTTCTCAATATATGTAGTAAAATTACACTACTATTCACTCGACTCCTCGATAGCTTTCCAAGCATCGTATCCGAGGATGCAAATGATTGCTGATTAGTGAATTAATCCTCCCATTTGACGAATTATTCGCATTTATAAAAATAACAACTTATGATTCTGTATTAAAAATGCCGACAACGCATACATTGGCAAATTACATTATGAAACTAAAACACCAAACAATATGGTGTACAGTGCACGGTGTGAGTGCTATGTAGAGGTGTGTGTGTGTGTGCGTGTGCGTGTGTATGCGTGTTTGTGTGCGTCTGAGTATTCGCGTGTGTGTTTGTATTTATTTTTATAGTAGAAACTATAAAAATAAAAATATATTAATAAAAATTACTTCCGTTATATTATATGTAACAGACTTATCGAATTGTTATCGACGCGAATGTAAATCGTGGTCCGAAATAAAATGCTTTTTTTTAACTTATAGCTTATTTTTCTGATGTGAGTGCAGTGGACATCAGCGTCTCCCAGCGTCCGCATATCCCGCTAATGGATTGTTATGCTTGCAATTATCACTGACATTTAAGTTTGACATTTTACAATAAAAATAATTTTGAGTATACGTACTGCGTACATGTTACCAAATTAAAGGAACATGATGACTATAGAAACTTATTAGCGTGTGAGGTATATAAGGATAAATATAGGTGACGTTTGCTTTCTGACTGCCTCGAAAAGGACCTGACGTGATAAAATTATAATGATTGCGACTAATACTAAAAGTTATATCAACTGTATCGAACCACATCCCAACGTATGAAGGTTATAAAAAAACTAAACATATTAAAATAGCGCTGAACGAAGCCCGCGCAACGAGCGCGCCGACATACGACACATTCATTAACATAACTGGTTTCTATCTTTTGTTGGTGTGATAGAGATCTGCTTTGCGCTTACAAATATCTTCGTATCTCTATAATTCGTCAAAATTGCATCTTGTTATGCAGACGAAGTGGCAATCGACGAGAAGCTAATTGCAATACTTTTATGGTCAATACAAGCTGTGCCCATTTCCATGCATTGCATTCATAGCTAGTATTGAATCATAATAAAATAATAATATCTTGGGACAACTCCCCACACGGATGCCTGCTACCAAAATAAGCCTTAAAAGAGCTTATGTATCTAATGGTACCCAGATAACTGATAAACTACATATATACATCTAAATATATATTTATGTAGCTTATTTAAACACCCACATACGGAAATAAAATTTATGCTCATCGACATCGACCCCATGACCCTCGGAACAACAATGAGCCACTGCCAAAATATGTAAGAGCGCTCTATGTATCAGTAAATAAAACATAGTTTCATAATATTGCGACTGTTATTATATGCATTATATTTGTGAACAAAAATTTGTTCGTCCGAAGAACAATTGTTATATATTATTTGTTTCAATTGTTACACATTATGTTTCGACACACCGGTCGAAACATAACAAAGCCTGAAATGCTGGCTACAGAAAACATAGAGATGTGGGTGATATAGACAGGCATCTATGGTAACGATTCACGAAGATTTGTAATATGTTAAGGTCGAAGTTTGATCTACCGTCGTGCTCTACAGATAGACTGGTGCTCTCGCAGACACTGATGTCTGAAAACGTAACATGATGCCCATAATTATCAGAGCAGAATATTGTGTGTTATGACAGTGGATAAATTTATGTATATGTATATTTCTATTTTTATCACACTCTGTACAAATACTGGTAATATCCTTACAAATATTTAATCTAATCGACAGTCGAAGTCATAACCTTTGATACATATATCCGATTCGCTAACCACTGGATCAATATATCATTCGATTTTTGTACCTGGTTTTAACAATTATTAACGACTCTACAATAGCTCTATCTGACACCAACTAATATTTTTCTGCAACTATACACAGCTTTTAGACGAACAAATAAATACAGAACTGTTAAATATCGCGTAGAGCAGTTTAATATGTACCAGTGTTATCTAAATACAGAGCGCAACTCGTTAATCGTATAATAATTCAATAAATCGTATCGTTGCATAATCGTCGCGATTTGATATTAGAGCGAAGCGCGCGCGCGGAGCGTGGATATCGTCTCACTGACAGTTACTTGGATTCGAGTCGCGGGGTGGGGCTGTATCGTAAATGAAGGTCGAATTTTAAACAATCCATTAATTCTTCACGTTTTACTGCAATGTGTCAAATTGTATCACACGTTTGGCCTTAATGACACCGGGGTATTCTATCATCTCATGATACCTACTTAGCTAGTTTATATACGTTTAATTTTTCACAAACTCGTTGATCGAGTGATTTCAAGCGCGGCTTCTGATCGAAAGGTCCTGGGTTGAAATTCCACATCGGATACCACCGTATACTGGATTTTTCTAATAGCGGCTCGCAGTCTGTATTAATGCCCAGTGTCTTCGCGCCCCTTATTTTATATTGGGCGTAAATATAAGTAAAGAAACGGGAGATTGTACTACACTCTTCTGCCTATCTCCCGGAGGATTACAGGTTATGTTATGTTTACGTAAAGTAATTTTTCAACAATCATCACGTACAATTATTACTTCATCTTACGTATACCTAGATATAATCGGTTTACTACAGACTATCACCTCAGTCTGTGATCAACTAAGAACAGGACAAGTACCGATTGTTACCAACAGTCATACAGGCATACACGTCTAAACAAATGTCAGTAACGATCTCATTCTTGTGTACAATCAGTACTAATTAACTAATAGAGCTATTAAAAACTCATACTAAATGCTTAAAACAATGTCGTCCCATAGGTCATTTCGGGATCACACGCAGATGTTAATAAAAAGCATACTGGGAATGCTCTCAGCTTGCTTTCTAATGTCTGGACATAAAAATATGATAATTATACGCTGATTGCCTTGTTGGTCGAGTGTTCACAAACGACAGAGGTGATCGAGAGGTTCCGGGTTCGATCCCCGAGTGTTAGATTATTCTTACTTTAAATTTCTAGTAGTGGCTCGGAGTCTGGATTTGTACAAGGTGTAAATCAATAGGTTCACCATCTATGCTTAATAGAAATTAAAAGTCATATTACGCTTGTATCTATCTATCATTTCCTATTGGTGTACAAATAAAGAGAATAAATAAATAATAAATAGATAAAAGTAACTGGTGAAACGTGATAGTACACTATTTTCGTTGGCCTACCTCTCCGGGGACTACAGGCTTGATGTTAATTTTTTTTATTGCAAAGTATTCCACTAGCCACTTGAAAAACGTCGCCGTTCATGAAAATTGACGCCGAGTTTAATACTCTTGTTATCGCGGGCGGTCCTACTCGGTTCTTTTCTAATAGAACTGGAGTCTTACTAGAGAGTCTACTAGTGTATTTGTATGCTGGCTGTAGTTGACAATGGGCCAATGGGGCTAAATACTGTTATACGTGTGAGTCCATGAAAAATACATACAAAAATACATAATGAAAATCTGGCTATTATTTCGTTTCAAAACCTTAAAACACTAATCGTTTCGTGCAACGAACCCAACACTTATGATAGTGTATTTTTGTGTATCATAATAATGCACGATTGAAATTGTCATATTAATTTGTTCAACGCACGTTACTTACCGAGGTCCTAAACGAAACTCTCATTCGATATTTCAAAATGTGCGGTATGTGATACAACACATGTTCTAGCACTTACACACATACAACATAAATAATACGACATTATCATTACCTACCTAACTCTGGTGTTATAAAAATGTCACGCTCTGGTCGTTGACATAATATTCATATAAAACCGGCCTAGAAAGTGTACGTCGTTCCTTCCTCCGTATAAATATTAAATCGACTGTCCTAGAGCTAAAACCAGTTCGTATACAGCACATACACACACAAGCGCGCGCACACAAACAACACATGGACATACCGAGCAGATATATCATCGGCTAGGGTGACAACGGTTGGCTATGTGAACAGAATCGTCCCATGATGAATATTTTTTTTAATGCTATACTCAGTCTGTAAAGTCAATCGTTTTCCGCTACGTCTGTTAATATCGTGATAGTCGCCATTCTCTAAGTCATTGATGTGTCACTAGTGCTTTATGATAAGGTAAAGAGCTCGTAAGTCATCGACACGAAAGCTTTTAACACATGTGACGAAACCATTTGAAATCGTGTGCCTATCCCGCACACGCTGCGTCGCGAATATTATTTATTTTTACATTTTGGATACTAATGGACTATAGAGTATTCTTTCGACAAGATATATTGTTATAATATAAATAGTCAAAAATAAGTTTTCACTTTTACAGACAAATAAATAAGGTTTTATCTGATGGGGAATGATATAAGTCTCCGAAGACGCCGTGTGCGTGTGAAGAGAATGATGAATATGGAAGAGGCACGACAGGTGTGCAAGAATAGAGATATTTGGCACTTTGTGCTCTCTGCCTACACTGCAAGGGACCTGGCGTGATGATATGTATTTATGCCTTTACAGGCAATATTTAAATTTATGTAAATAATTACTAGTTTAACTTCCTGTACACTTATATATACGTATATAGTTTATTTTTTATAAAAGACTTAATTCAAGTTCAGAAGATTTGAACTATTTAATTTACGCTCTTTGCTTCAGACTGGTTTAAACTGTACAATAATGGGTAATCCAATCTGTAGGTACTATTTTATTCTGTGAATAGTTAAGAACGTACACATTTTCATATTCAGATAAAAATAAGTAATACAAAGTCGATATTCCATTACAAGTAATATTCTAATAGCAGCCAATACACTGAATTTTATACGGATCATGATCTGCCTATCTCAGTCCACTACTGGACATAGGCCTCCCCAAAGAGCGCCACCGTGCCCTGTCCTCGGCTTGCTGCATCTAATTAATACGGATACTTCGCCGCATTTGCTAAACTTCGTAAACTATTTGTCAATGAAGCGGGTTAATCAAATAATATAATACGTTACACGAAGGTTTCACGACTACTAAAAATATAAAAGTATATTTACAACTATGTTTATAAGAGCGCGGAAGTAGTTCTAGCCTTAGAGCTAATGAACTCCCAAAATAATACAAAATTCATTAAATATACGTTATGCCTAGATGGATAACGAGATGAAATATGTATTGTGTTACAAGTGAAATAAAATGATATTTATAATGAAACGTTACTTTTACATGTCACAATGTTGGTCACCCTCGCTCTACGTAATAATTTATCGTTGGTCGAGGCTCGGCGGAACCATCGGCCCGCATTATTCGGGAAGATTACAGCGCGGGCCTGGAGGGGATCGCGGAGTAGCGGCTCGAGGAGAGGGGGACCGGGGCCCTGAGGGCGAGTGGCCAGAGGGCGTGTTCAGGGCGGGGCTGCTCTACGAGGCTTTCCCGGCACGACTCTACATTTTTTAATACAACTCTTTTTGGTATAAACTACACGCTTCGTATATTAGTAATGTGTAATGTTCTTTTTATAAAACGAGATTTGGATGGCTAATGAATGTAATGCACGTTGGATACTTAAAGATTTTACAAGGAAAGTATGAGTGGCAATATGATACAAATAATAAATTTGTATAATAAGCTGCAGTCGTAAAAACTTATATTCACTGTATGACATTGTTCGTCGCGCGATAACTTTTAGCGTCCACTTTTATAGCCTAAGCAATAAATGTTCCGACTTTAATAAAATTTACAAACGACTGAACTAAGGCTGAAGCTCTATTATATATTTTATGTACCTTGTAGAGGTCGTAAAACAAATAATTCGGTTTGTACAAACTCGTAATGAAAGGAAAGAGATTTACGAGCAATAAAGTAGCGAGGTAACAAGCTTATCTCCTACATATAATCTATTTATTAATCATGATTAATTCATTGTTGAACCGCAAATTTCAGCGTTGCCTACTTTTTAAAAATTCTCTTTATCTTTGGGAAACAAACAATAACAATAAAAATATGTTATAAAATTTAGTTCTAAAATCGGTTGTTTCCATTAAAAACCTCTTGTGCGGACATGCAATTGAATGTATATTACGTGGTCTCCATGAACCGACATGGTCGACATTATAATCATAGTCACTTCTAATAATATAAGCAAACCACATTTCAGCCCTTTCTGAGGTAACTTTTTGCCGTTTTTCTCTCGCTGAGGATCTAATATGAGTTGATTGAATTAGATTACTTTGTTACTGATAGACCTATTCATACGTGGACAAGAATTATGCGACAAAAACCTCGTGTTATTATCAGTTATAAAGTCCAAATTGATCCAGTGTGTCCCAATGTCCCAAAATATTATGTTAAAATATATGTACCTATAGAAAAATAAGACGTGTCTCCGTGAATCATAAAGTGCAGTAGCCCCACAACAGTGGACGTCACACTTCGAAGATTTTAGTATAGTCAAGCTAATTAAAGATTGAATGTCCATAATATAATAAATCTATATAATGGAAAGGTTTGTCGGTATGTACGCGGTATAGGACAAGGATGGTGAAATGGTCCATTCTTAAATAGAATACATTTAATATTAAAATGAGTAACTGAAAACACGTTATCGTTTGTGAGACAAGTTCTACGTTCACCAAAGAATTACTATTTGAAAATTGGATTATTTGAAACATAGAGTTTAATGCTCTTGAACTGGCGGCAAGCACGTGTACCTCTACGCTGATGATTCTATATAAACACGTCATTTTTTAATTAATATAAAACATATTTCTTTATATGCTTTATTAGTGATTGAACGTTATTTAAGTGTAATATTTTTCCTGTTAAAGGAAATAAAGAAAATCAGCTACTGCTGATTTATAATTCACACCTTACATAGATAATGACGCATTTTATGTGCAATAAAAATTTAATTGTCTTTTTTGTGAATAGTTAATCATAAATTTATAATTATACAATTTTATATTAACTGAATATAAACCTATAAAAACGAAGAAGAAATATGTTCTAAAAATCAACAATCAATCAAGGAAAATATAATTACAGTCTGACAGACAATTAAAGCATGATAGATAGATTATCGTTTTAAGATTAAATACGTAACATCAGGCCTGTAATCACCAAAGAGGTATGCAGAGAAGTGTAGTACACTACCACGATTCACCAGGTGTGTTCACGACCAGCCACGACATATGGAGATGATCTTATTGCTTATATATCATAGTATATATATTATATGGTAACACCATTCTTCCTCGCCTGCCGCACTATCTTTGCCAGCATTACCTACACCTGCACTCTTTAGATTACTCCATAAAGCTCTCTAAGGCGTGTAGTCTTGGAACGTGTGCCTCGCCATCGTGGCGCACTGTGACGTCAACTATTTTTATTTTGAGAGGAGCCCCACTCAAATGGTAAAAAAATAAAAGGCTTGATATCACTTGACTTCACTTAACTGTTACTTCTTTGTTTGGTACTGTTTTATAATAATAAAAAACCTATAATATTATAAGTAAAAATCAATGACCAACGGGAAAAACGTAAAGTTTGACGATGGCAAAGATAAACTAATACTAACGACCGTGCCCTTCACTTGATGCTATGCTATGCGATAGCTATGCGATCCTACTATGCGATTACCGCAGCGCGCGGTTTATACACATTCCCTATCCAAGTACTAAAAATTAAACATTAAAGACACATAAATACAAGTTTGTTTAGTCTCCTATTAAGGGACGACGACGCACCTGCGGGTCAACTGGCATCACAGCACTCTATTACCTCTCTTAACATTCTGGGAAAGGAGGAAATTGCTAAGGTTATATCCGCTATAAAATCTAAGGCTGAGGATTAAGACGACATTAGTCGGGTTTAGGTTTAGTATGAAAGGTTGACAATATATACACATACAATATACATGCACATAATAAAATTTTATGTTACGTGTAATTAGTAGCTCAATGTTTGAAAACTGAGAAATTACTAGGCGTTCGTTCGTTGATAGCACAAATTTTTTATAGCATGATAATCATCACGCCTGTAATCCCCGAAGAAGTAGGCAGAGGAGTGTAGAACACTCCCACGTTTCACCGGTTACGTTTACGTCCCACTATGGAATAGGTGGTGAGCCT
>DWDU01003555.1:0-11497 GCA_018245575.1 Jemadia suekentonmiller
TGTTACGCAATCGAACAGCCTAGAAAAAAATACTCGTCGTGACTAGAAACTTCGAGTCGCGTATATGTACACGAAACGACCGAATTAAGTTTCTAGTACGTTCTAGAACTTTTGACATAGTAGCGCCCTCTGGTGTCGAGTAGCGGAACTACACGTAATAGAATAATCTGGAACGCAACGTCTCTGGAAAAGCGTTCCAGAACGTTCATCAATGTATGAAAACAAGGCGTGTTCAGCTGCGAGATGAACTCGTGTTTCCGATACAACGAGTTAACACGCGATACAAATATCAGAGCGAATGAAGTGTAATCTTTGCGAAGTAATAATTCATGAATTTTGTTCCTACGACTTTTAATCGGCGTAATTTTATTTCTACGAATCCCGGCTTGTAACAGTAGTATTTTTGACACTGTAACTCACGATTCGGTAAACGGTAACATTCGATATGTTCTGTAAAAGCGCCAACATAATATGGATAACTTGTAACATTTTCATACGAACCTCTCCTTTTCTTGTTAACGAATTTTCAGTTTGTTTGTTTTTGTTTACTTATTAGGGCAATCAACAATACTAACGATACATGCAAACATTTATTTTTATAAAGGTTTGCAGATTAAACATTGCCCAGCGCATGATTACCACGGCGTGAATCGTGTTCGCGTTTAATTTAAACGTAAATAAAGTAAAATTATTTTTAAATGTGAACAATAATTTAAAAATACATTAGTAAAGTACTAAGCTTTCTTAAATATTCGTGCTATTAGGGCTTGTGAACTTATTCTTATATGTATCTAAGAATTTCACCCCACAGGCCATCTGTGTGGCTTTGAAATTTTAATATGAGCCGTTATAAATTAATGTGTTTCTTCCAAATGTGACGGGAAGTACGAAATTATTGTGTAAGACACATTATATGAATAAAATAAGTTTTTGTAAAGTATGTTTTGATGAGATGTGTTTCAAAAAGTTTATTGTAAAATGCTAATAACCAAAGAAGTCCATTGTTAGATCCAGATCTAATTAATACGAATATCAGGCACCTGGACTTTGCAAGTATCGCCCTATGTTCATTGTAAATACCTAAAAGTTGTTTTCGTCAAGGTAATATAGGATTTAACTGTAAAAATTCATTCACCTTTGTGTATGACATGAAATAATATGTAACATTACGCCTACAAAATTTAACATCTCTTTTAAAATACTGTTAAACAAATGGATGTATGTTAAAAAATTTGCAAAAATTACGTTTTATTTGTGTCTTTTCCATTGGCGTGTCCACTAAAATTACTAAACAGAAATTATAAATAATATGTACATTTTTAAATTTTTAAAGCAAAGCAATGTAATAGTTATTTGTTTATTTGTAAGTTTCGCCAACAAAGTGGACTCTATAAGAGATTAGAGTACATTCTGTAAGCAATGAGGTAACTGTCACCTCATTTACAAATACGAACAATTTGTTAAACATACATTACAATTTAACAATTTAACTGAACATTATTACATTTACATGTATACAGAATTATAGTACGGTTTCGAGCTTATAATATTGAGTGATATATAAAACAGGTGCGTAATAAATGTTTAGTTTTTACATTTTAATAATTTAATTAGGGAGGGTACCTTGTGAGAGTAATTTCTCAGAGAAAACTGGAAAGGAATAAAACGAAATTTTATCGCACCTCAATCTGCTCCAGTGCCGTTATAAAAGCCCTTAAGGGTCCAACAGTTTCCGGGTAGGTACCTACTTTATTTAATAAATACGCTACCTGATTCTTGCATGGAACTTTAGAATTTATATAAGTATAATGTGTTATATAAACAATACATTTTTATTAAACTTGAACTATAAAGAGCTGTAACCCCTTGGAAACTCATATCTTATAAATGTTTGTTAAATCTGAGCCCACTAAATTCAGGCCCAATTAGTTTAGGTGATCATTAGGAAAAAAAGTTTTTATTACTTAATGCTTATAAGCTTCGTTTTCGTAAAGTAATTAATGTTAAAAGCTGTCGTTGACGTTGAGAGCAATTTATTAAATTTTGATACCCACTGGAATCGCTTTATATTCCAGCTCCGGCTCCAGACCTACAGTAGTAGTAGACAGAAAGTCACGTTGGTGAGGGTTATCACTTTGGAACTAATGTAATAAGCGGCAGCGATAACCGTATTAATAAATTTATTATTTGTTGCCTGCCTCTTTGCTTCTACTGGTCGGAAAAACGACCGGTCGTACGCTGAACGAACACTGATCGAGAGGTCTTGGGATCGAATCCTATTTCGTACACTAGTGAATTTTTATAACTTAGATTTTCTAGTAGTGGCTCGGAATGTGGATTTGTGCCCCATGTAGGGTAATAAACTCAGCCCCAATTAGACTGTGGGACGTAATCGTAACTAGTGAACTACATTCTATATAGAGTGTATATTATATAGAGTGTCACTATATTCATCTACTTAGTACTTCAGGAATTTTGAGCCTCATGTTGTGTTTTATTATTTACGTATGTTTATGGAGTTAAACGTATTCTATTTTATAGAAAAGTCTTGTGAAATAAACGGTTTGATAATGTAAGGGTTATACTGGTAGTATACAGGTACTGTGTGTAAATACTAGGCAATAGACTCAACAACTAGTAACTGGTGACACGTGGAATTGTACTACATTCCTCTGCCTACCTCTTCGGAAGTTACAATCGTGAAATTATGTTGTGAGTAAATACTCATATTAACTCTATATCTTACCATATGTCAGGTAAATGTCGAACTTATGGTAAGCCTAGAAAAGAAGAATCGTCGTAAAAACCGCATGACATTAATTCCTGATGAAACTCTACACTGGAAGCCATATCAACGGGTAATAAAGAACGTTGTTTCTACAGTTTAACTACATACACGGGTCGGTTTGAATATGGCGGTAGTTATTGTAGGCATGTATGCATTTAAAATAAAATATAATTCTCTTCCTAAAAGTTCATATAAAGTAATGAAATATATATCTAATAAGGTTTATGCTCTTAACAGCTGAACGAATTGTTGTGAGAACGTACGTTTCCACAAGGCCATAACCACTGGTCTCACTTCTAAACTCGTTAATACTCTGAAGCTATTTTTATAAAATTTGGCTCACATCCCTAATAACGCCATCATTCAGTTCTTAACCATATTCGTGTCTCGGTGACCAACTTGTTATAGAAATATACTAGATTATGCTAACAAATACTAACACTAACAGATATTAATACTAACAGATACCTCAATTATACGGATACTAACTATTTAAACATTAACATGTATAACTGCTCGTCGAGTGATGTTGCTGGAAGTTCAATTCGTGAAATTTTAATGCGTCAATTAAATTTCAATGAAATGTTATATTAAAATTATGTCGTTAACTTTTATGTAGATGTTTCAGGTATAGCTAGCATCAAAGTAGGTCAATATTTTAAGTGTTCACTGTTTGCTTAAACTCCAATAAAATTGAAGTATCACTTAAGGTCCAATACAGTTGGCTTAAATGCTACCTGAGTCTGTCTACAATACTGAAAAAATCTGCGCTCTCCTGTAACATATTACAGTATTTTTTTTTAATATCGAAAATTTGTGCAATTTACCACAAACTTGGTACTTATCATTATGATCCGTCTATATTACCACCCCTTGACGCATTGTAATCCGTGTTTATGAAAGCCACATATTAAATTCGAACTCAATGTTTTATATTCACGGAGGTTTGTAAGGCCATATTATTACTTTGTGGATTATTTTGTGAAATATGTAGGTATATACTTTATGTTTCATTAAAAATTAACATACGATATAAACAGAAATTAATGTTTTTAGATTAATATAAATTTAAACACCTACTTGAATTACATTTGGTTGATAAAAACGACTCATGTACGTATCACTACTCTATCCGTTTTGATTCTACGTAAGCCATAATTTTTACTTTCACGAGTCTACGAGTGTGTTTGGAAATGCTTATGGATTAGTGGAACGGAGCGTAGTGCGTGGCCCGACGTCCCATGGGCAAAGTTGTTTATATCCAAGTTCGCAACACTCGTGTATATCCTCGCGTTAGGGAATACATAAAGGCTGAATACATGACTGTATCGGTATATTTTTATGGGCGCACGACACGTAAAAAGGCGTTCTATCAAAGGAAATATTAAGACGCTATTAATGAATAAAGCTTCCCAGTGAAAAGTTAATAATATGAAATTTTACACATCACAGTTGCTCTGTTGATCTAGTAGTTAGTTATTCGAAATTAAACTGAATAAACTGAATAAATAAACTGAATGTCTGTGGGTTTCTTTCCCAGTTAGGACACATATTCGCGTCACAAGTACTATTGGTTTTTGGGTATACGATTATATTTGTAAGCTCGTAATTAGAGAACAATACAATATTAAATACTCGTATACATCAACGTGTGGTAATGATATCAGTAGTTCTGTCTACTTTGGCATTAAATGGTTATGTGGTTGTTGTCCAGGTTTATATATTATTTTGTGACGACTATTGACCGTTGTACTAAATATTACATAATTACAGGTACCCTCGTAAAACGCGCAATACTCGCCTATTTTTAATGTCTCCTTATAGCGTTTCGTGGTGTATAAACGATTTAGGTGTATTATGAAATTCAAACCGCTTCGGATCGCTAGGAATCGTTAGAAACGCGAGAACCTTGAGAGTATGTTTTGTTTGGAATAGTTCAACGCTCTATAAAGGGTTTCAGATTTTTAACGGTTAAATAAATATTGTAAATAACGTTGTTGTCGTTTACATTAGAATTGATTTTCTGTGTAAGAATAATGTATGGATTCATGAACCTAGCAAGGATTGCTCTAGATTTAAAATAGAAAATGTGTATGCAATAAATATAACGATTGTTGTATTACTGTTGTACTATATGATTTCTGACAAGGGGTATCGGATCCACAGTGGATTTAATTACGAGCTAGGCCATAAGTTTTTGCAATAAGGTCTAATTCCTATAAAATACTAGTGATTAATTCACAAATACGGGTATGTTTCTAAATTTATTAGTGAACGGCGACATGGTGAACTATCGATCCTAAGTGGTTTGCAACACACGAAACGTCTAGCATTACCCAAATTAGATTATACCCTTTCAGGAATCAGTTTCAATAGACGTTACGTTTGAATTTTCACGAAGTATAATTTAACAAAAGTTATATTCATTTAACAAAAGTTTACAAGGGAAATTTGTATGTAAATATACATATATGTATATGTAGTGTTATGAATTTCATTGTAAAAAGAAAATGTCATTTTAATGAAGTGTACCATTATTTGACATTTTTGTTTTGATAACTATTTCTTACAAAACTGTATATTGTTGGTTATCAGTATTAAATACAATGTACAATTTTTATTGTTCTAGGTCTATAAAAATGTCAGTGCCTACGACAGACAGCACAGAAGCCATCACGAACTCCGGCTATGGCAGCAGCGATGAGACTGCAAGTCTCCTCGTTTCGGGACCGTCGGTCACCGTTATCATTCCCAATACAGAAAACAGAACATCCAAACCAGTCTTACAGCGGCAAGATTGTACAACTCATTTGCGGCCACAACTATCAGGTGGACCAGGCAGCGAGGAAAGTGCCGCTTCAGTTCGAATGGAGGAAAACACAGCACGTAGCGTGCCAGATATCGAATTGCAATGTCGTGATCCACCAGACCGCCCTCAGACGCTTGTGTCACCTATCACAACTTGTTCGCACAGAGGGTCAGTGACCGCATGTCAGTTAGTACCGCACACGTACGCTAGATGTCGTATTTGCGAACGCAGACAATCTACGGCGCCAATATCGGCGCTACAACTAGCGCGCTCTGTGTCGAGGGAGAGTGTTCGCTCGGCTATGCACTATCCTTGTGGGTGTAGTTCGCTGCACGCAGTCAGTACGTGTCCGGTAATCCAACCTCCAGCCTTGCTGTTACCAGCAACAAGTACCAGAATCATCCGACAGAGTTCGCAGCCGGAATCTAGCGCATGCGCGGCGCACTGTCCACATCACTCACATCACCACCCTAGCGCCTCACTGCGGCAGCTTAGAGAACCCGGCGATGGCATTGCTGGCATCGCAGCGGATTCACTACGAATTAATGGAGGGATGCGACCATTCAAGCAGGTAAGAGCGCCGCCCGGTAGATGGCGCTTTCTTTCCAAAGTAGAAAGCATTTAGTAGAAGCTTTGTAAATTTATATTACGTTTATATTAACAATCTCTTTTTTAAAAGTAAATTTTCTTGTAAGTAGTTTTTTTTAATACATATGTATGTATGTAATGTGATATTAAATTTTATATCGTAATAATTTATTTATTGTGGTCATATACTGTAGAATAGGTTTTATTTAACAGTAATTGTAGTATCATTGTATAAGGGTATGAACATTCAGTTTAATTTAATAATAGCAAACAAGTACTACGAAGCGAGCGGTCGGCAAATGAGTTTATATACAAATTAAATGAGAAGCTTACATAGAACCCACTTCAATTAATTCCTGCTGCGCCACGCTGATACAAGTACGTACAAGTATAATCTCCTTGGCTGATGACCAAAGAAATTACGGACTGGAAAAAGTCCTGCCGTTTGTAAAATAGCTTAACGCTGAACTTACAGTCGGACAACTTGAAAAGCTATCTAATTAGAACTCTAAGTGAATTGCTCGGGGACACCGTGTACAATTATCTAAGCGCTTTTACATAAAAAATACCAGAATTCCATTTCGTTTGTAGTTGCTTTATTAAAGCCAAATGAAATGGGTATCAAGGGTTTTTACGTAAAGAGAGAGAGAAGATGAATTGCCTAAAAATAATTTTAAAAGTAGAGAAAGGATAGTTGTTGGTTCGACTGGTTGTATATAACAAGCAACGCAATATGAAACAATGTTCGAAAAAGGTAATTTCCTTAAAATGTACAGAAAAATATTTAATTTTTGGTATTCGGATGAGCACTTTTTTGTTAGGGAACCATGTATAAATCGTAGACAAAGGTGTTATATTGTCAAAGATGTTAAAAGGTTATGAGTAAACAGATTAAAAGAAATGTGTGAATTGGAAAATATTTTTTATCCAATGAGTCACTAAAAAATGTTCTACAGTGAAGAAGTAAAATATATTGCGATTAACTGTCTGTTCTTACTAGCGATATTTTGTACTGTTTCCTACATTTTAATTTATATGACTAAGAACTTTGTACAAAGTTTAAAAGTTTTCATTTCCAATTTTAATTAGGATGATACATATAAATTCTGTCAATGCTTATGTTACTAAGCTTATTATTGGATTGGCGGAATACATTTAAAGGTATGAAGTACAATTTTTTACAATTTCATATTAGATTTCAAGCATTATTAGTTTTGTCACTAATCTAACTACTGAATTTATTAATACTAGATATAAATAAATAATTCTTAATATCTATACCTACTTAGTTACGAATTGTCAACTAAAACAACATTTCTATTTTCCATTGCCAAAGCAAAGTAATTATTACAAATCTTTACGCCACTCCCAACCATTCAAATAGCTCGAAGCAATTAGTGAAGTAACATATTTAGAGTAAAATACTAATAGAGCTTAAAAAACCTTTTATACTTTATTAACACATTCACACAAACACATCCAAACTATGTTGCCCTTGTCGAACTGTTAAACAAACTATCTATCTGTAGCATCCTGTACGCATTCATTCTAACCGTACTTGCACTCACTGAGCTTGACTCTGCTAAGATTTCATACCATCAAGTCAAAAATTAAACATTGGATCTAATAAATTCATGGAAACGTGGAATTTCGGTTAGAACTTCTTGCGGACATGCGTTTTGTTAATTCTTTCTGATTCTTCTCCTGTACAATTGGTATTAAATACTGTATGCTTAGTCTTCGGCGTGTAAGTGCTGTGTGAGGGAGCGCGCTTGTTTTATATGACTACGCTATGGCCATTTGGTTCGTGAGGTATGCAAAAACGCGAACAAGTAATGAATATAATAATACCATGCAAACTAGCCTAGAGAAATTTATACGAACTAGTATTCGTTTAATTGACTAGTTAATAAGAAAATTAATGTTTTCGGAATTGCAATAGTACAGGCATTATAACCGCCTGGATTGTGAATATTTATAATATTGAATAATAATGAAAAGTAAAAGGGATCATAACAGTTACAAATTATACATTGCATGTGTCATGATAATCCGTGGTCTTGGTAATGTCCTATAGAGTATGCGGTGTTCCTAAAGGTCTTGAGGAAGGTTCTCAAAACCTTTGAAGCCTTTGACTTGAACTCAGTTTTTGACCTGCAGGGCCTGCTCCTCTGTCCACAAACCCTGTCGCAGACGCGCCGAGCCCGGCTGAGACGCGCGTTCACTGAAGCAACGGGAGATACTGTTACCTACGTTAGAACGGTGCGCCCGTATCAAATGCATTATGCACCTCAAACCACCATCGACTGTACAATCTCCCATGCTTCGGCACAAAATTTCAAACGAAATCACCAAAACATAAGTCCTCTATTTGAGATTATATATCCGGCATCCAAATGCTTCAATAAGAAGCGAGTTAAAAAAACAGATAGAATTAGAGCATGATAGAGCAATTAAGCATCGAACAACGCCCTTAGAATCGCTCGTAGATCTCCTTAGATTAATGTCATCTCTCTAATCCTCATTTACCCGTGTCAGGTTGTACAGTCGAATATAAATCGATATCTGTGAACTTATCACCAATGTAATTTGTTAGTTGGCGAATGTGACGTCCCTGTAGCTTCGTATATCGACCACGGTACCGAACGCCCAGATATCTTACCCCAGCACCAAATTAGCTTCTCACGAACAAATCGTTTTCTGTATATCACCGCGTCGAGCAAAAATGTCGCCGCATCACTGCGCACTTATTGGCAGTTTGATAAATTGGCTTTGAATGTCGAGTGTGTTGGTATAATTTTTTCTATACAGGTACGAAAACTGATATCATTTGTAATGAATCCAATGAAAATATCTCGGTTCTTTGCGTTATATGAAAACGTTTTGTGATCGCTTCGGGAACCATCAACTCAAGCAAGACACGGCACATACACCACCATTAGTCGCATTTACACTTAATGGATATAAATTTATGCTACGCACGTTACTATAGAACGATGGCTCTTCTGCACTGGACTGCTTATTAAACTTAGATGAAATGCCTAGCAAAATTTCCGACTTATCTTTAATTTCTAGATACTATTGTCTACTTAAATACTGTGTTTTAATGTAAAATAACTGTGTATCGTTATTATGTCAAATTAATATTTGGATGTTTTATATGTAATCAAAATTTTATCCTAGGAAGAAAAAGGTAAGAGGACTAGCTTTTCTATTAATACTTAGAGCTACAAACCTAAAAAATCATGACAACGCAATTGTGACAAATTGAAATCTTATTTAGAAGATTTTGCACTGTACTTGTTGAACCATGCTTTTTACATTATAAGTTTATGAAGTAAATATTTAAACATCTGTACCTATATCTATATTTTATACCAAGTTGAGTAATTTACAAGAACACGTTTTAAACAATTTCATGTACCTACTCGTATTTTATAAACTGCAGGTTACGAATCACGTGTGATTGGTTTGAAAAAAACAATTTCTCTTTCCTTCAACGTTTTCAATTATTAATTTTATCACCATATCCAAATCTATCATACAAGTTTTATTATTAATAGCTCTTCAAACGTTCATTATAAATAAATTAATAGCTACTTACACTTTCGTAAATGATACTAAATAATAATATTCGCGTATAGTATTTAAGGTTATCTTACGAGAAAAGAACAAAACCGTTTTGCCGTAGACAAATAGTGATAAATATGTAAAGTTAGGAACCGTGATATTGGGATGTTATTCTGCTTCAAGGGACCATTCATTCATCATGTTCACGGACATTGAAACACTTCCACCTGATTGTACGTGAGATTATTACAGGTGTACAAAAAATAATATTACTACATTCGTAAGAATCAGACATTCTATAATAGTATAATACTGATAAGTTAAATAAATCATTTATAACGTTTTCGTTTAGTATACGAAACAATTACGAGTATATTCGGATCTGAACAAACATTGCGCCAGGATACTGTGATTTTAAACATCATTTAAACATGCATTGAATAGAACATATCATTAAATGTTATTCATCATCATCATTATCAACCTATTGCAGTCCACTGATGGGCATAGACGTCTCTTGAGGGCTTATGCCCATAATCTACGCGCTGGGCATGCGGATTGGGGACCGCAGAGCACAGCTCCTCGCACCGCCTATGTTGCTACCCATAGGGGCGCGTCGCCGTGTCGGGGCAGAGTAGGAATATATTGTCCGACTCCGTGCTGGGATACCGGTGGCGTAAGAGGCGACTAAACCCGGCGCCGGCAGAGCTCGGTGTGGCGCGATTTGCCTAAGCACAGCTACTTAAATGTCATTAGGAAAAAAAAATTAAATTGCCTTCTCCGTGTGGGGTCTGGCGTGAAAATTATGTGATTGTTGTTGTGTAAAAGAAACGAAATTATTTGCGTAAGATGTTTCTAATAGTGCCATTTTGTGAAATGTCGATGTCCATATGTCGGTAGTATCTCATTACGTCAGTTCATCACCAGTAAAAGAAAAGAATAATTGAAAGATTAAAATGTTCCAGCGATTCGCTACATGCAATTTGTAGGTGAGATATTTAAAATACATAGAAATACGACCTACTTTTCAGTGGTCTGTCCCTTGTATTAATAAAATTGAAATTGTAAACCCTTCCAAACCACGTTCGCGGCTTTTCTTAACAATTTAGATTCAATTTATCCCGCTCTTGTTCTGTCGGAATGGAATGACATTTTTCAGGCAACTAATAAAAAGTTGAGTACTAGTCTTTCAGTTTTATACGAATTGTGAGATTTTAAGGTATTCGTATATTGCGTTTTTACCAATTAGCTGCTAAAATTGTCTTACTTTACCGATACTGAATTCGTACAGTCCTACTCCAGTTTAAGTACAGTCTGCTTGTTTATATTCTTTGCATAAAAATAAAACATACTTTATAAGGTATCGAATTATTAAAAATAAAAATTGAAAAATGTTACAATTATTATAAAAAAAAATGAATTATCTATAATTAAAGTGAAAGTGTGTGGTTTAGTTGTTCCTATGGATCTCTGTAATTACTTGTCGGATTTGAACTAATTATAAGTAGTGGTTCTTAGTAGGTCTTGAAAACAGTCCGCGACGTCATATATTTATGTATCTTTTATAAATTAGCCACCATTAAGCATATTTATATTAAACATTAAATGATTTACAATCATTGTGCCTATGACTGCCTCGTTGCTCGTGTTGGTTGCAGGTGCGACTGCCGATCGGGAGGTCCTGGGTTCAATTCCCGGGTCGGGCACTATTAAAATCTTCTAATTTAGATTTTCTAGTAGTG
>DWDU01003556.1:0-11495 GCA_018245575.1 Jemadia suekentonmiller
TTGTAATGCACATGAAGAGTATACTGTAATAACAATTTCTGATAACTGGAAGAGTAAGATACTTTTGGTCATAATTTATCATGATAAATTAAATTTACTATTTTTGCATAGTTATTTTTATGTGTAATAAAATCATCAAATTAAAATAGGATTCGTATATTACCTAAATTTATACTTCATTAAGTTTTGTTTTTCTTCACAAAATTGT
The DNA here is from genome assembly GCA_018245575.1 of Jemadia suekentonmiller. Lineage (NCBI taxonomy): Eukaryota > Metazoa > Arthropoda > Insecta > Lepidoptera > Hesperiidae > Jemadia > Jemadia suekentonmiller. The sequence goes on from DWDU01003556.1 coordinate 209, forward strand.
TTTTTGTTATCGGATATTGTTTGATTGATTACTACTGCTCATTGCTATGAAACAGTGATAGGAAAATATGAACTTGTAGGAAATCTGATAGATTTTCCAACCGATACCAAAAATTACTGTTTCAATTTTCGGCACGGATCTCCGTTTAAAATATTTACATGTTGCAGCTTAATGCTTCATTTATTCAATTTCGCAATATGAGTTATGCGTTCACGTACAATGCAATTTTGCATGAAATTCAGGTTTTTCGATTTAGATGATAAAACTATTGCATGTCAATAAATCGCCGAACAAGCCTGCGTGACTACATGACTGTCAGTCGGCGGTCAGTCAGCAGTGTGAGACGGAACGCATTAAATAGCAACGAGTTCTTTCATATATGTGTGTTAGTATAGCGCAAGTTGAGCATAATTATTAATACACCTATATCGATTGGTTCGTTGGTCCAATCCTCATCGAACCGGAGCGTGGATTCGATTTCTGCCCTGGACAAATGTTTGTGTGATGACTACAAGCATTTGTTCTGTGTTTGGGAGTGTAAAAAAAATCTTGCAACTTGTGCTTAAAACCACTTGTGTGTGTTTACCACTTGTAGAGTTTTAGTGCATATTTATCATTATACATTATTATTGATAGGGATACGGCCGTGATACAGGGTATCCTAAGAGCCGGCTAAGTCCGGCGCTAGGACATCGCTTTATGGCGCGTTTCTAGGCACAGCTAAATGCCCTAGCTGCAAAGGGGTAGCAGCGCAGGGAGTGCGAGAAGCTGGGCTCTGCGATTCCCAACCCGCTCGCCCAGCGTGGGGACTATGGGCATAACCCCTCAGTGGAGGCCTATGTTTATCAGTGGACTGCGATAGGCTGATGATGATGATTATTTTTATTGAAACCTTACGCCAGAGGTCACCTCCGGGTCAGCAGAGGGAATCGAATATCAAATATGTCTTTCAGTTCCAACGTATTAATAGCTATATACCTACAGTTACAACTATTTTTGTCTGAATCAATAAAAAAGAATCGTGATTTACAAATCATTTTCTGTCCTGTTGCATTTATGATGTTTCCTTATTTTAGAGCTTTTGTGAAAAAAATAGTTTTTAATAAATAACTTAGTATAACAACTATACGTGTTATTTTTCGAATGTTATCGTATTTTCGAAAGGGTATTTTAAAATTATACAATACTAAATGCTATTATTACGTCGAGTGTCATACTTTGAAATGTTTGTTCATAGTTAATAAATTCAAACGCTCAGCTTATGAGCTTACGCCGCACTCCGTTCGCGTTATGTAAACCCACCCCGATGTAAATAATTAACAATCCGCACTGATTCCTCGTACCATTAGGTAATTGATAACTGATTGATGACGATGCGGCGCGCGCTGTATGTTCGATGATTTCATACGCCGGCCAACTATTATTTTCGTTATGAAATTGTTTCGCCAACATATAATACCCCGTTGCATCCGTAATTTCGTGCGCGCATTATCAAAACACATTCATCAAATTACCTCACTCAATCGCTGACCAGACATGTCGTTTTTCACTTTACAATACGTTTTAATACCGTTTGTTCTATGGTGTCTGTCAGAGGATTGTTTATTTATTATTGTGTTATATCGCGGTAAATTATTGTGGTTGAGTTTTTTTAGGGTTGCAAATGTTTTGTTAGGGGGCTGAGAGTCAGTACAAGCTGGTTTCGTTTGGTTTCCTAAACATTTTTTTGTATTCAAATTTGGAATGGCATACGAAGTTTACAGTGTTATTTTACTTATGCATTTATACTGTACTGTAGAACAGTTGCCATGTAGACTTTGTTTCGTTAAACAAAAGCTATATTATAGGCTACAAAGATTTAATTTTTCATAGACAAGCTAAGACACTTCACCGATAATACCTACCTAAAAGGATCGCTACATCTGTAATGGAGCTATGAATATTAATTCTAAAGGTTATTAAAACCTCCCCCTCACCTTCCCACTCTCTCCCTCGCTTTCGTAACTCAGATTTAAATATAAATATTTGATTGTGCGTGTATCTGTATATGTGTGTCGCCGGAATAATTGAATAACAATGTTAATAACGTATTATCAACTGTTACTTAGAATTATATCACACGTAATCATATTATAGCCAGCAAGTAATTAACTCAGCGGCATAACGCGTTACGTTTGATGGAAAAATGCAGGAGTCGAGTTATATTTTGCCTGTCAATAAACAGCTTCCTGCTGCGACCTGTTCCGCCCGCGCGGCGCCAGCTGTAGGTGCTCGCTGTTACATTTACGCGCCACGTATAATAGTATACTGGAGCTGACGCGAAAGCTAAGATCGATTGCTTGTTAGTTCCTGCGTAAAATCTATCAAGTTGCAGGAGATTACTGAAATCGGGATTTCTATTGCAAATTTCAATTAGTTTTGTTTTTTACTTGTTGTTGTTGTTGTTGAGCCTATTGCCACTTAGCTATTTTAAGTAGGTATTAAATATGCTAAGTAGGTACTTAGTATATTCGATGTCCTTAGCATCTTATGAGCATTTCGCATCTAAAACCAATATTATCCTAATTTTACTAGTCTTATGTCCCTTCGAGTGCGCATATATTTGTGAGCCCAGTTTCCACTACCTACACTACTCTTCGTAACATAGGTACTCACGTCTGCGATGCGGTACATATAACTGTTCCTTATGAACATATCGATTTATACATATCACTCATCATGGATAATAATTGACTGGTCCAATGAACGTTAGATACCGCTCAGCCGCAGGTCGTGGGTTTGATTCCAACTCATGACAAATATTTGCGTGATAATCACAAGTGTTTGTTCTGTATAAAAGAAGTGTTTTACATATTATATGTAAAATACTTGAATAAATTATAAGTCTTTAACTTATTTATAACACGGTTTCATTATATCTTAATCAAGATAACAAATAGCTCGACATAGCGAGAATGATTTATTGATTTAACACACGATCCAAATAACTGAATATAAATAGCCTATTATACTAAAAACTGAGGCAAATTTATTTTTTTATTAATGCGTTTCGACCAAAACGATTTTGTTTTAATGGCCCGTGAATGTCTTTACATATAAATTTAGGATATTTCCGGATAAATTAAGTCACCAACGATTCTATTAAGTGACCGTATCGCTGGTCCATTGGATCAGTGGTTAGTGAACTGGAACGTTGAGCCGGGTCGTGAGTTAGATTTCAACACTAGCGATTAATCTAACATAGGAGTTCAGAAAGGATATTACATATTGGGTTTTATTATAAAATATCAAGTGACAAACGTGGCAACTCTATATACGGAATTAACAATGAGCAGTACTTTTAAATTTTTAAAATAAATAGTCAAATTTGAACTTCACTTAATTGTGTTGTAGTTTTTGATACAACCAGAAAATGCATTAGATACAGTTAAACATATAAATAATCGGAATCATAGTTAATGATTGAACACATACATGTTGTTTTGGCAGTAAATTACAATTAGTAATGGCTATTAATTACCTGTTTGGCCACTAAAATGGTTCTGAACTGTTAAATTAATAGTATGTTCAATCAATAAAATAAAAAAAACTCATTTTTGACCTAAGCAGGAATCGAATCCACAGCTATCTAGGCACCCTTTTTTTGTTTACGGGGGAAACCTTCATAAGGAACCGGGCATCTTGGGAGAGATACCGGAGTATGTGGGACTTGGGGGCACCGAAGCCCCCTCGGTGGCGTTCCTCCGATAATGGGTGGACTCCGTAACCTTCAGCAGAACGCTTTATTGCTCACTACAATATGTTGTTACACATATTTTCATCTATCCCGGGATCGCTACCTGATACGGTTCCAGCTCCCACTCTAAACGCTTGAAACCCCGAAAGCCTCCTTATAGTTACCTCTTACGACAGGCTGGTGATAACGTAGATCGTAGTCTGGTCTCGAGCTACAGGAACAACTATGTACCGGCTTAATCGCCAGTTTCATTAACAACGAGACCAACAGATATTTATAATTATATATTGTTATACTTAACGTTTCTTTAAGATAATAAGAATGCAGCATTTTATCTTTCATATCACACGTAAACGTATTTTAGAAAAACGTGCATGTAATTACAATTGCACATATTTAGTGCTGACAATCATGCGATCAAAGGTTAACGTATGACCTCCTTATATACGTGAAGAGAAAACTTTGTACCTCTTTTAAGAATATTTCACGATCGAAGGAACGTAGGATTTGGCAAATTAAAGTTTATATCGAAAGGGTGAGCTGCAATCAAAAACTTTTATATAATACGAACTGTGTCCTCGACTTCGTCCGCGTAGAATTCAGAAATTTTAAAATGAAAGTCCCGTCGAAATAGGTCCTGCCGTTCCAGAGATTAGCCGGAACAAACAGGCAGACAGATAGAAAAAAAAATCTAAAAAATGTTATTTCGGTATATGTAACGTGTGTAGGTACCTACTTACATATGCGTTTAGTAAAAAGCGGTAATTTTAATTTTACAAACAGACACTCCAATTTTATTTATATGAATAGTTGTCTTACAAATACATTATACTAAATTAAACATTCACTGTTTACATTTGTAGATAGGTACTGACAATTTCAGTTCTTTGCTGTGTACCCTGTGAGGGACCTGGCATGAATATATGTATATACTCATTAACATACGAACCTCAAAATTGTTCAAACTTAACATTTAATAAAACACAGTTGAATTTTCGAACGCTGCTCGGCCACTAGCTTTTATTACCAGTAGGAAGGATAATTCACGCAGGAATACATAGCTCCTTTGCTATCATGTTATCAATGCGTTGAAGGGAGCCACATAAAAAATATGATACCTATAACACTTCTACTAAGCTTTTACTAATTTAGGATGTAATATTTATTATTTACGACGACTTCATTTTGTAAGTATCACTAGAGATGTAAACTAAGAGATATTTTACGAACTTAACACCAGTAAAATTGTTAAATCCCCGTTTACGTTTATTTCTAAACTGGGACGTAAACGTAACTGGTCTCTTCGTTGATTACAACCGTCACGTTACGGTTTAATGTTACTTTGTTCACATATCCGTACTTTACGAAAGCACTGGTGGACATATTACCCAAAATTTATGACGTTTCTTAAACCCGGCTCAAACGTCTTTAAATATTATCAGTAATAAACTAAACATTAATGCACTTTTACGAATAGAAAAAAATCTACGAGCAAAAATAAAGAGAGACTCAACAAAACTAAGAGCTAATGAAACCGAGATAAAACCACAAAACCAAATAACAATAAGTTATTCCACACCTCTACCGACATTTCGATCCGAATCCGTGCAGTCCGGTCACGAACTGGCGGAGTAAATAAAGTCGTGTGTAAATAAAATTCAATCAGTTTTAATAATACAGTCCGCTTCACATAATTTCAGTGGCCAGAGTGAAATTGTATATTTTATAAATAGTTGACGGGCATATAAATAATTGTTCTAACTAAAAACAAGAACCTATTAAAAAATTTAAATAATCGTAGGTGCATAATGAAACACATTTATTATATCGACGCAAATGCAGTATTTATGGATTTCCAATAACACTTTCTAACGAGAATGGTAACATTCAATGTTTTAAGTGTTCGAACGTAGCTTTTATTGGCATATATTTTAGTGAAATGCTCATAAATATGGGATAGTTTTATTTAGACATCAGGAGCAGGATTCTATTATTCACTAAATTCCTATTCGTTCAATCCTATTCGTGTTTATAATGTGTTGTTTATTCGATTATTATACACATATTCACACAATAACCACAAAATATTCACAAACGACACCGTCGTTTATATTTATAAGGACATTTCGTAACAACACTCCAATATGTCATATCTGACATTTTTATACAACCATAAATACTTTCAAGTCTCCGTCAATCAATTTGATACCATCTCGCTTTCGAGGATCGCCTTTGAAAATCACCAGTTTGGGTCTCGTTGACCCAACATGTCCTTTCAAATAAGGCATTAATCAATTTACATACTTATTAAGATTTAAGGTAGATTTCGTTTTCACTACTTATACAGATTTAGAACATTCGATCCGTTTAGCAATTGTCCTGTTCTCGTCATAATTTCAGGTTTAACTAGATTTTTTTCAACCAACTTTTAAGTTTCCGTAAAAGCATTATCCATTAATTATTTATCTTGTCCACAGATACTTCGTGAGCACCATACTCCAATTCCAAATCCATCGAGCTCTTTGCGAAAGGACCGGACAGTTCATACCCGGGGATCCCTCGAAACCTCTTCACAAATGCGACATCTACAGGAACCCAGAAGCCGGGAGGATACTCACGTAAGTGAATTTTACTGATTTAATCATGATTGTTTTTTAAAAAACCTGAGTAGTTGTGCTAATGCGCCTCCACTGTTTAAGAAAAAATGAATGATACGCGATAGAAATTATAACTTAAAGATTACAACAGAGATGGGAGACATTTCACATAATGGAGGGCAATATTCAATTGTTGCCGATTATGAATCTAATTTGCCAAGTCAATAAATATAAAACATTAGATGATATCAACACTCTGACCAATAAATTTAATATTAGCATTAGCAACATCATCGCCAATAAAACCGCACCAATTGTCCTAACTCATACATTGAAACAATATTTAGTATAATTTGATAACTCGCACATCTCTCCTATTACTGTGGACATAACAGACACTATTATTGCCACATCCGTCCGCTCAAAATAAATCTTTACCACTTCAAAATACGTACTCATAACAAATTCCCGGCGATCGCGGGTTAACAATAAAATTAACGGCCCGCATGATGCCCTTAAGCCAAGTGGACATTTCCTTTCGTGCAGACAGCGGCAATTGTGCACCACGCTTCATTTTGTCTTTTTTATTCACACACCAAGCTATCATCGTCCCCCATTTCTGCATAGATGTCAGCAATTCTTAGGTTTTGTTCTTATTGATATGTTGGTGAATATCGACTTTAAGCGGTGGCATTTTATATTATGAATAAAGACTTTCCAACCGCTATAACTCTTAATGGTGATCGCTATATGTGTGCATAAAAGATAACATAAAAGGACAGTTGATTTAACCCAAAGTGATTAACGAACAGCAAACTCAGAAGCAATGCACAATTGTGATTGCGCAATTGAAAATAGACTTCAGCCTTAATTAGGATTAAACATTGATACAATGTGACTAGCTACAAATATTTACAGCAACATTAGACATCTATGGACTAACGCACATAGCTATTGATGCAGACCACGATTATGCAATCATAGCCGAGAATGGCAACTATATTGCTGGATTCTAATAGTTCTGTGACCACAGTTACAGCCGTATCGCCATAAGGAATATTATCGCCGAAACATACGGAAAGCTCTTGGCAACAATTTTCACGCATTTCTAGATAAATTAGCAACGAACTGTTTCAACGTTGATGTAACGCGTTAAAACTGTATTGTGGTAGGAATACGTTACTTATTATGATGATTTTTAGCACAACGTTTAGTCTCTTTAGTCGCTCCATTTCGAAATTCGAAATCTGCTCCGTTATATTTATCACCGTAGTGACCTCAGTGTGTTTTGATTTCTATGATTCCATATTAAAGATTTATGCCAAAAATCTTTCCAATAACAATCATCTCCTCTTTGAATAGGAATAATACTTACCTAACGTTCATTTGTCCATCATCATCATCAGCCTTTTGCAGTCCACTGCTGGACATGGGCTTCCCCTATGGGCTTTTGCATAATAATCAGTTTGTCGTTTTTTATACAATTATTTTAATTATAAAATTGCGTTTAGAAGAGCAAATATGCATTACGATGTTTCATTTATATTTTATCGTTTACGCTTACGTACTTAAAATAGGAAACAGGGCATAGTTTAAGGCCTAATTAAAAGTTTTAAAATCAAATAAAGTTAGATAATTCGAATATATTACCGCGGTCCTGCCAGATGTATTCATTCATGCCGAAATACGAGACAGGACAGATTCTAGTAGTTGAAATTATGCAATGCATATCGAATACCAAGACACGTTACTACCGAAGGAGGAAGAAACAAGCCCGTAATCAAATGTCACGCAGGTTTCATATTTACTGATGAAAATATGAGAAGTGATACGTTGCCAATTACAAAACCGTACCAAACGGAATAATAAATAGACAAATTCGGTTTTGATTGTTATAGTATTGGTTTTAGAAGGTCTGAAGAATAATGCACCATGCAGTTTTGGAGACGCTTAATTACCGCTAAATACCTTAATTTGAAAATACTTGTATATGATTACCTATAAAAACTATTTAATTATCGACAACGAGTAGACCATTAAATCATGTTACACAAGATCACCTTTAGTTTTGGTTTCGTTTGAAGATTGCTTTGAAGCTTTGAGCGATACCACATATTTAGGACTAGATTTAACTGTTCTGGGACTCTAAGCATCAGTTCTCTTTTAGTTGTGATAATAAACTGGATTCCAGCAGTGATACTGATATTGATAGGCTCACCACCTATTCCATAGTGGGACGTAAACGTAACTGATGAAACGTGGGAGTGTACTACATTCCTCTGTCAACCTCTTCGGGGATATAGGCGTGTTGTTACGTTTAAGACGGATATTGATTCATAATGTTTGTATCCGTTCCCATGCTCCAGGATTTCCTGGTTGTGATCAGTGTGAATGTATAATTACGAATTGATCACTGCGATCGTGCCATACTGACGACCTTGTACTGTGGTCTCAATTGTTGTCGTCTATTACATCATTATTTACTTATCTATGGTGTACAGAATTATCAAGAGGTCGATTGGTTACAGTAATTTAAATTGCTGACCTAAAACTTGTAATATTTATGATATACCTACTCATAAAACTGTTAAGGACTTACTTTCAATATATATGGTATATTTTTGGAGAAAAATAGCTATATTTATTTTAAAATTGATTTTTAGTTATTCGAGACAATCATAGAGGATTTATAAGTCGCTATGCAAACGTAAAGGTAGAACGGTACGTTCTCTTAGCTTGTTCCGTTACGGTTATTATCTTTAAATAATATCCCTAAAAAATTGTTGAAAGTTTTGAGGATGATGTAAAAGCTGTAGATAGATAGTCTACAAATGTCCTCCAATCTTTTTACTTGTAGTTGTCATTACTCATAGGAAAATATAAGGGTTAATAATATAATCATGATCAACATATCTGTTCTCTGCCAGACATACGCTTTAAGTTACATATAGAGGACGTTACTCAACAGTGCAAAGCCATACTTTGTCCACATTACTTAAGCATGCAATACCGTAACATGATATTTAGTGTTTTCGAAGTAAACTTCCCCGTTGCAGCAACTGGAGCGCGCTGACGCATTCGCTCGCCAATACGTACCCGCCAATAGCCGCCGGTGTCGCATTGTTACTTGCACTTACATAATTCTCTCCTTGGTGCTTTATATCATACTAGCGTTCATAAACGCTTCTGAGTTTTGCCTAATAGCGCTCTAATTTGAGACTTCATGTGAAAGCAATTACCAATATAGCAAAGACATAATGATGATGATGACGGTGATGTGTTGGTGGTCGTAGTGTTGGTGATTTATCTTTTAGTTGCTTGCTATTTCAAAATTGACATTTTCACCTATATTTATTTGAACGTGAGAATTAATTATACGACTATTAGTATGAGAAACATACATCATTATGGAAAATATAGGGAATGTTTCTAAAGCAAAAATGGTAGTATGGAATAATACTAGATTGTTGTTTCATATATAACATTTTGTCAGGAGCAAACTGGACCGGGAATGACTGTGGCTAGCATATTGTTGGAATTAATTATTTGTGTGTTTATACGCACAAATACAATAATCAATTTCTTTCATCGTGACTACAGCGTCCCTAATTACATGTATACGGGCTGGTGTAGGAAGCCGCTTACAACACTGCACGGTGGACGAAATAAATTTGTTATCCGTCCATACTATCGATGTTTCGAGAACATTCTACATTACTCCACGAAGTAGGTCCAATGTTCGGCATATTTTAATTTATTCCTATTCAGATATTACTTTGACTTTTATTTCGAATGTTTCTTAAGAAGGCGACGTGGGCGTTTCGCCAAATCATAGCTAATTTCGTAATTGAGTTCAAACAAGAACGATCTACAGAATTTCGGAGAAAATACCGTACTCCATTATATTATTAGTACTCCGTGATATTTTGAATTACAAGAAATAGGGATCCAATTATAAGTACAGTAAGATTTTAATATTATATTTGTTGATATCATTGTGAGTATACGAGTACAGATCTTATTCTTACATTTCTAAGGTATGTTCTGTGTGAGGATATTTGTTCTAATTACATTTACAATTGTACAATTACAATTCTACAGTATATTTACAACTACAATTGTACGTGAATTAAACACATCTGCATCATAATCAACATCAATATTTATCGTTCCACTGTTAAGTACAGTATAATTGGAGTCAAGCCACTGTCAGGTCAAATACTAATTCAAACGGGGTTAATTTGTTAATAAAGAGAATTAGAACACCAAATCTTCATTACTTCATTTATAAATTTGATGGAAATACGTCCTGCATTAAATGAGACAAGTTGATTTTTCATTGTCAGTCGAATCCAATCCAAAATCGAACGCTAATTGTTTCCTTGATATCTTTAAGTTCCAGTTTTTTCGACTCTCATCGTTCCACTGTTGGAAAATGGGTCTCCTGTCGGAATGACAGCGTTAAGGTCTAGCATAGTCTTATCACTCTGGCCAAGTGCGTATTGAGAGAATTCACTCGTCTTAGAGAACTTCTTTCTTACTGTTATATGAATTTCAGAAATGTTTTTTACTTAAATTCCATTAGCAACATTTTATATACCCGTGCTAAGTCCAGCGTTTATCGGAATGTGGCCGGTCACAGTGTTATGTAACGCGTCTAGATGCTAATCTGGCGCACTGTAATGGATATTCAAATGACCACTTCTCTGTTTCACTATTATAAACCCATAAAGATATGCACTCAGGTTGCTTCACACTAAACTTTTTCTTATGAAATTATTATTATCTATTATACGTTCATTTGTAGCATCAGCTTCAAATATCTGCACACATTCTGAGATTGTTTCATGCCTCGTAAAAAAAAAACGTAACATCACGCTGTAATCCCCGAAGAGGTAGGCAGAGGAATGTAGAACATTCCCACGTTTCACCAGTTACGTTTACGTCCCACTAT
>DWDU01003557.1:0-11492 GCA_018245575.1 Jemadia suekentonmiller
ATGTATAAATAATGTTATTTATGTAATTTTAAGATAACTCTCATGAAGCTTGTAGGTACAACATAACTGTTATGTGCAAGTCTATTATTAAATTTGAATAAGCACGGCAACTGAAGCTCTCTGCGTACCCCGTAAAGGACCTGGCGTGAAGATATGTATGTATGTGCATACATGTGAGGGTACAGTCTCGTGAAAGAAATAAATTTCATTTCGGTATGTAAATTGGAAATGATTCAAATTGTGAACAGTTCATCTTGGGAATGTTATTGTTGTCGGCTTTCATGTTATATATTTTTATCGCTGTGTACCGAGCTGTCGGCAAGCGCGCTGCGGGTGAGTCATATTTTTATTTGTTAATATTAAGGTGAAACATTTTAAATTTCACTTAAAAGAAAAGTACATTTTTAATTTTATCTTTTTAACACTTACATAGATGTAGTTTTACTCTCGATGTAAATGTCATCTGTGTAGTTATATATTTGAGAAAAACATTGTTCCAATTTTTTTTTGTAACATTTTAAATTCAAATGTTAATTCTGTGTTCTATGGACGCGTGTATATTTTTTAATTTTATGCTAATTATTGTTTTTAAATTGGTTTTGAGGTTTTTCAGTAATTTATTTTACTTCATATTTATATCATACAATGTAATTTAGAGAGGTTTAATTGAATTTAAATGTTCTAATATCATATAAATTTCTTTTACCATCGTTTATTAAAAACATTAGAAACAAAATGTAGCTCTCATATCAGTACGTTTGTGGTTATGTTAAATGCATTTATTATAACATTTTCTGATTTTTAAATTCGTTACATTTTTTAAAAATATGACTTTTGTCAAGTAACAGCACGCTCCGACTAACCGGCGAATCATTTAATAAATATCAGTTGCACTTAAGTTGCATGTTGTAATTAACTATCATTCCATCCATGAACATACGTTGCTGCTCGTTTGTTTCGTAAAGCATTTAATAAATATCAGTTGAACCTAGGTTGCATGCTGTGATTAACTATCATATCATCTATGAGCATACATTGTGGCTCGATTGTCTCGTGAAGCATTTAATAAATACAGTTGCACGTAGGTTGCATGCTGTGGTTAACTATCATATCATCTATGAGCATACATTGTGGCTCGATTGTCTCGTGAAGCATTTAATAAATACATTTGCACGTAGGTTGCATGTTGTGATCAATTATCATTGTACTTTGTAACAGTCATTGGCAACTTTGAAGAAGAATTAAGTCTCAACTGAGATGAGTTACAGGCGACGGTTAGTACGGTTATCAAAATCCATGAGGGCTAAGTAAGGTCCCTTGGTGCATGCTTTACAAAATATGTATATAACAAGTCTAATAGACAACAATTCTAATAGACAGTAGTTTTAATTCCTGGTATACCTATTCGCCTTTTTTTAGGATTCCCAGTAAGAGGCTAAGTTATATGGTGTTGCTTATCAGGATTGAGCTAATCTTTTCTTGGGCACTTGAGCTTTGAGGCTCCATATGACTCGGGCATGCTTGGTCGGATGTAACTCTCCTGGCCTTAACTCCAGCTCACTGCTGACGCAGGCGCGTCACGGGTGGCAGTCATCTGAGCAAACACGATGATATCATCGCACTGCGGCGTTACACAGGTGTTCAAATGTTTCGCTATTAATTACTACTAGCAATAAATAATCGGGTCATTGTAATGACGTCTTTTTTTCTGTCCGTACTAGCAGAATACAATTGGGTTGCTCTAACGTTATTGTTGTTCTAAGATGTTTTTAAAGTACAGTACATTTGCTTTGATCCTAAAAGAATTAAACATTTGATTTGATTTATATTTTAGTAGTCAACTTGAGTCAAATGTAAAATAATATTTTCAATATTAAATTAGCTAAATTTAATGTTATGGATAAAATGTGTAATTGTTTTTTCATAATCGTACTGACGAGTAAAAACTCTGACATTACGGATGTCAATCAAATACAAGTGAAGTCATTTACAACCTTTGATGATCCCATTCACTAGCCGGGAACGTTTTCATCTCTCCACGTAACATTAATTGCTTTTATCGCGTTCATATCGCCGCCAGCTCCTTTATAACAATTAAATTGTAATTGGAGAGTAATTAAGATGGCCGCTCCGTGCGATCTTCAATTAACTATACATTATAGTTTTATTAAACTTGCAACACCAGTTACGATTAAATCGAACGCATTTAAACGCTGTACGCAATTTGTTGCCATTATAATTAAATCCTTGCACGTGTGTCGAAGTTCCAAATTCAAATTGAAATATTTCTGCATATATTTTTTTTTTCTAACAATAGCTGTTGCACGTGTATAGATAAGTACGGCATTCGAAATGGTATGTTCGTGAAAAGAATTACTTAACCCAAATTTCGCAAGAGTTGCGGAATCTAAAATAAGGGTTGCACCAGCAAAAAAAAATTTTTTCCAACCCGCGCGTCGGTCGCGTCGAACACGTGCACAGAGTAACAACGCACGGATGAGTCACGAACGTCGTCGATGCGAAGCGGACTCCGCGTATTATTAAACTAAAAAGAAAAAAAAAAAGATAAGCGCTCACTCGTCGCACCGCATCAAGGAATTGTACATCTGCCGAAATTTCTCACGGATCGGACGGTATTATTATATCGGAGCAGGCCGGTATCTGCCCACGTAGCTATTATAGATCTGAGGCGTGTGTTCTTACGATTATGACAACTGGACGACTAGCGGTATCGCTTGCCGACCACTTTTTAATCAATTACCAACTATTAGCATATCTGGTTTTACTGTGTGTCCACTTCATTATGTTTAGTAAAAGTTTCGACTTTTTCGTTCGGGCTGATTTTATGCAATTAAATTCTCGCGCGCGTTCTGCGCTGATTGCTGTTTTGAATGTTTGCCAAAAGTCGACACCGACGTGGCTAAATGAATGACGTCGAAGAGAAAGTTTCTGCTATAACACGTGCATGGTATAATTTATTTAGCATTGTTATTGTAAGGCTTTGATTGTGTAGAGCAACAATATCGTTCAGCGCATTCAGTGTATTGACTTGCACAATGCGTGGCCTATTTTTTTACGGTCTATTTAAATTGTGCGGACATGTTACGACTTGTTGGAGGTGCGACTTTTCGAACAGGTTGAGACATGTCGCTGGTGCTCGGGGGTTGGGTGGTTTTCTTGTGCAATTTGCATACGCGGTAACTGTACTGCGTTAATAGGGTTGATAGCCTTAACTCATGGGCTATTAATACTGAATTCCTGTTTATTGCTAAGGCGTTTAAGTTTTTGCGTTTTGTGCTTTTTTTATTTAATGTTGTGTCGAGAATAGTGTGGGTATTAACAGAAAATAGAATAATGATGTTATATTTACGTTTTTTCCAATTTGATCATTATAATTTTAATTATTATTTTAAAAATGAAATTTTTTTTTTTTTCTTCTATTGTGATCAGAAAACTCAGTTTCATAGCGAATAGTGTTTTTTTACATGAATTTTTGTTTTAAAATCATATGTTACAAAACTGAATTTTCTTGTTTCCTCAAAATGAAGGCTAAGTCTCCAGATACATAATATATCAGGCGACATAATTATACGTAAGTTGTAAGTGAGATTGCGTATTGTATTGGTTTCAATTTCCCATATTCTTAATTGCTACCACTTTAGGAATTGTAGGCGTGATGTTACGTTGTATAATTGGTAATACGGTGTAACCTTTCCTAATGCATGACCTATACGTAATGCCCTTAAGTCTAAATCATGCATTTTATAAATGCACAACACCTGTTTTTAGGTAACTTCACGCCTGTAATCCCCGAAGAGGTAACAAGAACAGTGTATTACATTCCCACTTTCCAACAATAAGACTTACTGTTTTAATTTTAATTAAAAATTCATAACGTTTTAGTAAATATCGATAACATATTTAGAGCACCTTTTTTAATTTTACAATTGATAATATTATGATTCGTATTTACAATAACATTGTCGTTAATTATTTATACGGGACCAAGTTACATTTATACGGACTTCTAAGGTAGTTTAAAAATTGCTTCATATAGATTTGTTACATTATCATATTATTATAAATGTCAAAAATTAAAAATAAAAACTCTTCTATTAATGCAATATTTTTTCGAACATTGAATACACAGCCATCGGACTCCATAAACGTAGCATTGCATTGAAGTTCCTCATCACGATTACAGTAAGAAAAGCGCGGCAAAATGAAAAAGCGACCATTAAAACTCCGGTAGCGAGGCCCGGCGCGCCGTGGCTCTACACGTACGCGCGGCAACGCTGGCTCCAGTGTGGGCAAGTTGACTATACTACAGTTCTTGTCGTACAGTGGCTTGGCGCGCGCCGACATTAACATCTCGTCTGACCACTTCGGAACACGGCGGATTCCTGAATAAGATTCCAACTTTTATGCCGGCTTAACACCTACGCTTTATCCGTAGTAACTGTATGTATGTGTATATTTTCTTGTTGGCTGTTTGTTGGTAAAATGTGTAGTTTGAGTTGCGTAGATAAGGTGTGTTTGGAGGCGGAATTGAAAGAGATCAAATTGATTGAAATCAAATTTTTATTACAATTCGTTTTTTTATCAACGTAGAACATGTTACAGTATAAAATAAATTATTAATATCGATAAAAAAAAAAATTAAAGCTCATTACAGAACGATCACAATAATAGCATAAGACTCCCTAATTTTAGTTTAATACATTACAATAGACATATCACAACACTAAAATCGAAATACAATTAAGTAAAGCTTTCATGGAGTTATCACGATTATTGAGTGTACCCTATCCTAACTACATATATGGCACAGAAGAGAATTAAAGCTAAGATCACAGACGATTCAGAAACCAAAGCAGGCACTGGTTTCCTGGAAGACACTGATTGTTGGTGAAGGTGATGATTCAGGCTTGCACCCATCGGTCTTGGGCCGGGTACTGCTGCTCGGCGGTCTGGCATTCGGTGTAGCAGCTGGTGGTGGCGAAGTCGGTTTCGGTTTTGGAGATGGTCGTCCAGAAGAAGGTGCCGGCGTCCGTGCGCGCGAAGTGCACTGGGATGTAGAAGTCGTCGCGCGACACTGGCACAAGGTCATAGGTGTCGTCCTTGTTGCAGACGAGGAAAGCCGCGGACTGGCACGCGTCCATCTCCTCGTAGATCTTGTTCTCCAGCATCTCGTTGCGCGAGTTTTGCTCGGCTTCGTAGCACGTGTCGACCATTTTGGCGGGAGCGCGCTTGGTGGTTTTCTTTATCATCTTCATGATTGGCTTCAACAGCGCTTTGAAGCCACTGCTCTTCATCTTTTCACTGTTGTACTTGTTCTCGTTGATCATGTTGTTAGTTGCGATGATGTATTCGTTGTTCGCGTAGTAAGACATGTTGAGAGTATAATATTTGTTGGAGAGAGCGTGTGTTGCGAGTGAGATCACAGGCGGGAATGGGGCTGATCGGGCCGGTTGGCCTTTTATATCCGCCGCGCCGCCCCCGATATAAAAGCCACTTATTCGTGAAAAGCTCGCCTTATGTGTACGTGTGTGTGTGTGTGTGCGCGTCGAGTACTTTATCAAAGCTCGGCGAAGATTTTCGTGAACGATACCGCAATATTATTTATAAGGTTGGGGTTAATGCGGTATAGCGTTCGTGGGTAACGTAAACATTATCTTATGCGTTATGCGTTTGACGTTAATTTGTTGCTACGACGTAGCGTTGATTGTTTATTGTATTGTTTTGTTATGTTGCACGACTGTGTGTTACCGAAATGTAATGTTTAAGCACGATGAGAGATTACGATGCGAAAATATGTAATATGTAATTGCTATTAAAGATGTTTAAAATGACCAATTTTAATAGCTTTGTCGCATATATTAATTTTATTGATGTAATAATACACTTCACATATTCATATTTCATTACCGAATTTTAATTCTATATTGGTGAGGTATTCAGTTCTAGGTGACAATGACAAGTGCCGCTCCCCGCGGTCATTACGACCACGTGCTGCCCACACGCCCCGTGGGCAAATACCACATGTGGTCGTTTAATATAGCGGCGTGAGCCTGGGACAATACGATTGTGATCGGGCAGAGGGCACAGGGGTCACCGAGTCATTGGGGTGAGTACGACCCTTCCGATACCCGTGCGAGCCACGCGACCTGATCACTCGATAAGAGCTACGCGTGTGAATAAATAATTATATTTGGCTTCATAGTGCTGAGGGTTGTTGAATTATAATTGTAATAATTTTGAAATTCGAATACGATGATAGTAATGAAAGTGTCTATTGTCTTATTGTATTTCTTAAAAAGTTTCGTCGTGCATCTAACATGTAGGTAGAGTCTATCAATTTTGGTCTACAAAAAGATCAAAATTAAATTCAATGCCACCTACGCACCGAACGCGGCTCGTACCGGTCCAAACATGTAAGATTTTTTCAACGCGCGTCCGCGGAGCGCGACAAAAAAATGTTAAGTTTAAAAGAAATCAGTGTAGCGGTGATAGCGAGCGCTGGGCCAATGGGGTGCTTTCGCGGCGGCAGGTGCGCCGACCGAGCCTCGCGCACACAACATACGAGTCCAAATATACGATCTCCGAACACGTGCATTCGAATGGGACAAACATATACGCGCCGCGGCCACGCGACAGTGACGGATGATATTTTTTATCGACATCAATAGATCCACGGCTCCACCATATCCGAAATAGGGTAACGTAAAGGCTAATTTGGTTATTGAAAATTGAGGGGTTGTTCGTGGGAACGCTCGCCGCTCCTAGTTTCCCAGGGTTGCTTGCACATTGAGCGGTTTTTTCGGCGGTGCGAGATTCGGAACGGCGACAGATGGCGAGCGCGCATCGTTTTACTGTTTTGTTATAATAAATCTCATGGGGTATCGGAATTAAACATTCCGTTTTGATGGCTCATCGCGTCCACGGTGAGGGCGGCGTGGGGATGAAGATGTAAACAAGTGTAAAGGGGTCAGTGGAACTCAACCGGGGTTGTAATTAAATGTCTATTAGGGGCATTTTGAGATTATTAGGAGATATTGTGTAGGGTTGGAATTTTTTTTTTTCAATTGGTTTTTTTTTTTTGATAATTGCACCAATTAAGGAGTCGTGGCTCGATTTTCGAAGTGGGTTTAATGAATATTATAGTTTCCGTGATTGCGAGTCAGAAATATAATTGACGTAATCTGATTGAAAAAAATCAAACGACGTTTTGTTAATTATTAATCGTGTTTGGAAATTGTATCATAAGTAAATATTATACGAGTATATGTATTCGTTTCGATTGTACTGTGCCTTTTCCACGATCATTCGACACTGGTGAAGACGACGGAAAAACCTAGACAATGGCATGTTATGTATAAGGAAGCAAATCCCTTAACGACGTGTTTGAAGTATTTCGTAACGGAGGGTGACTTATTGTCTTCAGTGGGGTGACAAGTTTGGGGTTGTTTGGAGGTTTACTAGGGCGTGTTGGAAAGCCTACTAAATTCATTGATTACGGTCTCCTTAGGGTGTATCTGCGTTTGTGTTAGTGTTAACAGACGCATTTTTGAGAAAACAAACAGACAAGAAAAATGTTGGGAGTGTGTAATAGCATATACTACTAGGAGATTAATATAAATGGTATAGAAATATAACTTTAGGTACTAGAAAACATTTTGCATGTTAATGTGTTGTGACTACTTTAATTGATTAGCCTTTTATATAATATAAGAATGATTGGTTCGTAGTTATTAAGTAAACTTTTAAATGTAATATTATTTTTATTCCAAGTATTGTGAATTGGCTATATTGTTGTATCAAAATGATAATTAATTGAAATTATCTTAAATATTAATTTAATTTAACTGTTATTATACGGAAACCCTTTAAACGCTTATGTACGAATAAGTTGAAATTGCTATTATGGTTTTTTAAGCAAATATTTTCACGGAACGTAAAATAAAATTTGTAGTATATTAAATATGCTTCAGTATTGTTGTGGATCATTACACGTCAACAAGTGTAAGATCTTGTATTGGGCGTGAGGGGTGCGCACCCCTGCTCCCCTGTTTGTATTCATTGTTCGTCATCCACTTGTCGCGCAGAGGGTAAGGTGCGAGGGGTTAAAAATATTTTGCTTTTGATATTGGTGGTTGTGATTTTAGTCAGAGTATTTAAATTAATATGTACTCATAAGTTCGTTTGCGTTCAAGAAATTGTTTGGTTTTTTTTACGAGTATTTTATTTGTTGTTCTCTATAAAAATAGATCTTTATTTTTTATGTTTATAAAAACACATATAAATAGGACATTTATTGCTCATTAATATTGTAATTAATTAAATTTATTATGATACATTTTCATTATTTCATAAGTTCTGATAATTTTAGTACAATAATAATGTAATAAAAAATCTCGAAATTAAACGTTCAAAAACATTTTCAAACACTAGCTTGCGATGAGCAAAACTATATTTGTAAGAAACAATCCAATTATTCTCATGAAATATGATATGTTAATACTCGTAAATACTTGTAAATATTATATTAAAACTGCATATTTTCGAATTTCAGTGTTCATAGTAGTGTTAAGGCTTCATAATTCTTCGTTGTCCGCATAATCTTCCTGGTTCCCATGCTCTCAAATATGCACATCCTTCCGCGTTTTAGAATGACTGACTCCAATTAGAATACCTTATAGTGCATACAAAAAGTTCAAATACTTTTAATATGCCGACATCTCAATATTCAATATTTGTTTCTTTATTTTTTAGTTTGATGTTATGTTATGTAATGATGAAAATTTATTTATGAAAAGCATTTGTAATTTATTGTCTTCATTAAAAAAAATGAAGAGTTGCTGATATGTCTCAGAATATTTTGTACATATATTATGTATTTAGATAATTAATTTGAAACAATTGTATGGAAAATTGCTTACTGTTTTCTTTGTACTGTATAGTCTCGTAATTCTTTTGTTAAAATGTCCGATACTGATGTTAGTGATTTTGGATTGTGTAAAGAATTAGGATTATATAATTTTATATATACCTATTTAAATTTAATTGAACCAGCAAGCACACAGTAAAGATGCTCTTTTATTGAATAAGTGACTATCTTTATTTTTCTATTACTGTTAATTAACTGGATGTTATTACTTACATTGAATTTTTAAAGTGAATAAACGTTTGTTAAATATACCATATAAATGTTCTTTTACTTGTGAATATTTTACCTGTTTATCATCATCATCAGCCCAGCGCGTCCACTGCTGGGCATAGGCCGGTCCTACAGTACATATATTTTAATATTGCGTGTTATTTTACATTATTTCAAACAAGTGTAAACCTTTGATACTTCTAACTAAAAAAATGTCAGGCAGTACGCAATAGACGTTATAAGTGTATAAAAAACGGATTGTATTCAGTGTGGGAATTTCAGTTGCGTGATTTGATGTAATAGAATCGAGGGTGGAAAATAAAAGGGCATATATATAAATCACCCCTAATCGTTTTCTTTTTTTTCGTGGTACACTTGTTGCGTCATCCACTCTGTAGGAGATTTGAGGCTTTAAAATAAATTTTCTAACAGTCTGTTGAAATAAAATAGGCTCTATTCTGAATGGTATAAGTGCGAGTTTGTTAAATGTTTAGTTTGCCACTCGCATATGTAACGTTGTCGATAGCTTTAGAATACGAGGGTGGAGAATTTTAGGGGGTTGCTGAACAATTAACCTTGTCGCAGGTAAAATAATTTCTTATGACAAAAAAAGGGTCAGACGATTTTGCATTTGTATAATATGCAATTAGATTATGAATAATGTTTGAAGAATTTATATCACATTTAATCTTTTCGGTCTGGATATTTTTGACAATAAACTCTATTACGACATGACATATTTAAATATAAGTAATATAATTATAAAAAGAAAGTCGCGCTCGAAGGGCATCGAACCCAGGACGTTCGGAATGGAAAATTCAACTCTACGCCACTACTTTGTCATTTTTAAGGTTTTACTGTAGGTAATGTGCAGAATATTACCTAACAACCTTCTAAGGTCGTAATTTAAATGGGATACTATAGTACATAGTACTAATATATAGTATATACATAGTACATAATAATAGTATTATCGTTTTTATTACAAAGTTTTAAAGTTATAACGCTTTAAAGAATGAACGTAACATCACGCCTATAGTCCTCAAAGAAGTAGGCAGAGGAGTGTAGTACACTCCCATATTTAACCAATTACGCTTAAAGCCAACTATTGAACCTATTGTTATACACCGGGAATAAATCCAAACTCTTATCGACTACTAGTCATCTACAAGTTTAGTCTACAAGAAAATCTAAGTTAGGAAACTCCAATCCGACCAACCGACCCGGGATTTGAACCCAGAATCTCTCAATCAGCAATCGCGTTTGCAACTAATCGACCTAGGCAGTTAGTCGAAAAAAAATATTTTTTAAATATAAATATATCATAAATTAATAAATGATCCCTACCTAAACACTTCGCATATAATACACATATTAATTGCACGAGGAGTTTTTATCGAACGTAAAAAGATTTCGTGCTAATGAGTGCCGCCATTAAAAAACCGAGGGAAAGATAATCAACATCGGATCCTCGTTACGTTGTCGTTTTTCAAATTCCCTACGAGATGAGTTTCGGTGGTTGCGCGTCAAAAAGGATCAAGATATGTTGAGCTTCTATTTTT
The DNA here is from genome assembly GCA_018245575.1 of Jemadia suekentonmiller. Taxonomy (NCBI): domain Eukaryota; kingdom Metazoa; phylum Arthropoda; class Insecta; order Lepidoptera; family Hesperiidae; genus Jemadia; species Jemadia suekentonmiller. The sequence goes on from DWDU01003557.1 coordinate 10,720, forward strand.
AGGAGACGACGGCTCATGGACCATGATGTATTATTATAGTGGGGACGAATTTCATCTGTCGAACAAGTTGTTATGTACCTACTTAATACGTATATAATTGTGTGTGATAATACCGCATTATATATACATATCAATACATAACCAACACTTATTTACTGTTATTATGTTAGATATGGGTTTTACATTAATTTTTAAAATAAAAATAATTTGTATAACAATATGACGATGATGATGGTCAGCATCCAGGGCATCTTACAAGGTTCTATCGTTAAATGTAGGTATGTGTGAAGGGTCCTTAACTGTCGAGACAAACTGTTTTCAACATAGGTACATATATAATGATAATTAAAGTATTTTCAGATCTGGCAACGTCCAGTCTAGAATATCACTTAAATGTTGCTAAATGGACAATAAAAAATCAAACACCAAAGATATTTATATTCCAAAGCAAAAGTTATTTCGAGATATTAGGGATTCGGATCACTGTGCCTACCCGGTTAGGTACCTGGTGAGATGATATATGTAATGATAAGTATAAAGTTCTTTCCACCGAGGCTCTTCAAAATATCTTTTACTGTTTTAATAATCTGGATGTGGTGATGTGTTAGAGGAATTATTTTTATAATAACATTCTTCGAGAAGAAAAGACGGTAATCACTTCGAAGGTTTTAATTAAGAATTCGTTACGCTCTGCTTGAGCAGTGAAACAAAATTCTAATAGCTTTCATGTGAGATGGGATACTGCTCGATACGATACTAGTATTAATTACGAA
>DWDU01003558.1:0-11491 GCA_018245575.1 Jemadia suekentonmiller
GTAAACGTAACTGGTGAAACGTGGGAGTGTTCTACACTCCTCTGCCTACGTCTTCGGGGATTACAGGCGTGATGTTAGGTTTTTTTTTTTTTAACTAGTTTTTCAGGTCCGAAAGTAAGGGCCACGCGTTCGCTTGTCGTAGTCACAATCTTCGTTTCCCGTTAGCTTCAATCTCGCTTTAACAGTGACGTCATTGATAAATTGTTCTTACTTAACAGTCCGTAAATATCCTAATCTTAAACATGATGATATGGATTACAAGTTTACGTTTAATGTCCCTATTAATTTGTGTAATGAACATTTTGCATAGGTATCTTATTTGCATGTAGTCACGTCAAAGGAATTTTGAATAGGTGCGTGTAAAAAGTTTGTGTAATTAAATGAGTCGTGTTCCTTTAACGGTCGTTCATTGAAAAATTTCTCTTTATTTGGACGGAAGATGTGAAGTGGAACGGGTCACGATATGAATAACGGTTGAAGTATTTTTATAATGAAAATGAGGAGGTTTTTAAATTACATTTCATATATTCTGCGAGAAAATTAGGTATATGCGTGGTATTGAGATTAAAATATATGAAGTGTTGTAACGGCGAATGAACATCGTGGAATGCTTTATTGATGGGGATCAGTACAATTACATATTCAGCAAACAAAAACTCTAGGACTGCTCACAAATACGCATTACCCTGGCTCATATTTAGCAATAGAGAGGCTTTAGCGGGGATAGCTGTTGTCTTCTCCAACATATTATCAGCATTTCCTAGCAAACCCTTATTGACTACATATTGAAATGCCTGTAAGAGAGCGATGGCTGAAAAGACATGTTGGCCAGAATGATAAATGCTAAATTCTGTGGTATTCGGCATACGCTGGCAATGAAGCAGCAAACACCCTAGCGTGAAAAGGAGTAAAAGGAACGCAAGTGGGTCCAGAAGCATTTTCTGGACTATTAGAACTACTAACCGTTACAAATTTCTGGAACGCATGGAAGAGGTAGGAATGCAGGTCTGAGACAGTTAGACGTAAACAACACCACTGTAAATCGCTGATTAAAGGATATCAACCAAGGTTTTCTAATAAGCTTCTAAACTCAACGGAACAAATATCTGCATGATGTAAAAGTTGCTAATGATTTTAAAATTTTATGAAATTATTGTATTATCCGACAAATATTAATTATAATACAAATATTGGAACTAAAACTGTACCATCACAGTAAGATAAAATACATTCCATACACAAAAAAATATGATATGACGAATAGATTTTTTTAGAAAGTCAAAAGTAAAGTCCGTATTTCGATTGAAGTTCAGATATGAATGCACATCGATTGATCATATCTGTGCATTCGTAAACGCCTTACGTAATATCGGCTATCGCTTCCATGTTTACTATTTTACCGCTCTTGGTACTTACTTGTCGTTATAATTCGTTAAGACAAATGTACTTTATTAAAAATTACCGGTCTTGATCCAATAGAAAATGACCTTGTTAATTAAGAATATACATAGATATAATTAAGGCTTCATAGATCATTGTGAAATTATTCGAGTAAAATCAGTAACCGAATGCTTAAAGAATATTTTGTCAATAGTAAGATTGACGATGTGTAATTATTGAATATTAATTATCAGCAGCCTGTTAATAGTTCCTACATATCTTATGCTATAGGTCACAAAGTTACTTAATACACCATTTGCCTTGAGTGTAAAAAAAAAATCTGATTTCAGACCACTTCACTACATCACAAATTTGCAAACCACTAGGCTGTCACTGCAATCTTCTATCAGAATTATATGAAATTGTTTTATTAATTAACAACGAGCTATGCCCATGATTTCGTCCGCGTGATATTCAAAAATTCTAAAATGAAAGTAGCCTAAGTTACTCCTTATTACATCAGCTATCTACCAGTTAAAACCCCGTCAAAATCGGTGCAGCCGTTCCAGAGATTAGTCGAAACAAACAGACAGATACATAAATTGAAAAAAAAAATGTTATTGTGGTACATATATGCACCGTATATGCATTTATTAAAAAGCTGTTATTTTTTGTTTCAAATAGACACTGCAATTTTCATTATCGGGTCGCTTAGAAGCCATAGCATTGTAGGTATTTTTTCTCCGACAACAACTTTGTATTATTCTGTCATAAAATGAGATAGTATTAGGAAAAAAAAGTCTTCTGAGCTTTTTGTCAGGGCTATTAAGTCAATGTAAAAACAAATGCTTCTAATTTAACGTAAGAGGTTTTTTTAAACTTCTTTCTCTGATTAATAAACTTAAAAGTACCTGTATTTGACTGTATGACTTTAATATTAGAAACAAAATATAATGTTTCAAAATAATGAGCTTCAAATTAATAAGTTGGACTCAGTACTATCGAATTGTGTTGCTATATTAATCGATAAAGGCTCACATAAAAAGCTTGACTTGACAATGACATTACAATTTACATTAACATGACAGCATTGTTTGATACCTGTGGGCCGGATAATTGGGGAGTGTCGAGTTCAAAACGCATGATATTAAATTTGGGTTTTATTTTAGTGAATGGCAGGTTATTTAACGTTAACAGTGAATGAGTAAATTTATATTTCTTGGGTATGTAAAAAATAAAAGAGAGTATCTACATTAAATTAGCAAAAATGCAGAACACATTTGACGTTAACGAAATTGTCAGGAGCTGTTTAGATATTTACAAGAATTTACCAAAGAGCGGGAAAGTGGGTGAATATGAATGGACCGTGTTGGCCTGTATAATCCAGTATCACAGATTCACTAAGAAGCAAGTGGTGGTATCATTGGGTACGGGATCAAAATGCATCGGAGCTGCCAAAATGCGTGATACCGGTAACGTACTAAATGACAGCCACGCTGAAGTGATTGCCCGGCGTGGGTTTCTGGTGTATCTGTATCAAAACATTGAAAACGCTTTAACTCAAGAAAAATCGATCTTCACCTACGATGGTGGCATATTTAAATTAAAACCTGGAATAGACTTCATATTTTACTCATCACAGCTGCCATGTGGTGATGCTTCTATAATTCCTAAGACTGTTCCGGAAGAATATGGTCACCTTCTGCATTTAAAAAAACGTCCTGCGGATAATGATGCATGTGATTTAGATGCAAAGAAAACAAAGGGTGAATTAGTGGATGATATTCACAGAACTGGCGCAAAGTGTTTACCTGCCGCTGAGCAAGACTCTAAAAAGTCCGGGATCAATTATCATACCGTTGGGCAAGTGAGGACCAAGCCTGGTAGAGGTGATGTGACATTGTCTGTTTCTTGTAGTGACAAAATGGCAAGATGGATTCATGTCGGGATACAAGGAGCTTTATTGGATATGTTGCTAGCTGAACCAATATATATGAAATGTTTTATATTTGGTGCTGGTGTGCCATATTCCAAAGAGACTTTGGAACGGGCACTTCTGAAAAGAAGCGGCGATAATATAATGACTACACACATTCCTACATTCTGCCAATCCACTGTTGAATTTCCCAATAAAAAAACTGAGGCGAATTTTAGACCTCCCTCATCTGGCATTATTTGGGTCCGTCTAAACAACAACACTACGTAAGTACTTTTCTTATTAATATAAAAGTTATTAAGTATTATTCAACAAATTGTATAAGTGCCTGACTGGTTCATTGGTGGACTGGTTGCAAGTATGACTGTCAATTGAGGGTCCTGGATTTAAATCCTGGATCAGGTACTATTGTATTTATCTGTTGGCTTGTGTAGTATTGCTGAAGTCAGAAGTAATCAGGGAATCAGCACAAAGAGTTCATTTACTTGTATGTTGGTTTGATAAGAAAATTAATATAACAATAAAGTAACATCACACCTGTAATCCCTGAAGAGGTAGGCGGAGGAATGTAGTACATTTGTATGTTCCATAGTTACATTTATGTCCTACTATGGAATAGGTGGTGAGCCTATTGCTATACACTAGGCACATTTCCAGACTCCGAGCCACTACTAAAAAATATAAATTAGAAAAATTTTGTAGTTACCGACCTGGGAATTGAACCCAGGACCTCCTGATCGGCTGTCACACTCGCAACTACCACAACCATTGAGGCAGTACAGAATACAAATTAATGTTATTTATGTTTAAATGTTCTACTACTGAAATAAGTTATAAATAAACCTTTTCTTTCAGTTTAATGGAAGTTGCAACTAATGGAATGAAGCTAGGGTTGATCAAGAAAATGTACAATTTAGTGAGTGCTTATTTAAGTATTACTAAGTACAAATTGTATATGCGATTCATTAACATATTAAAGATGAATGACGAACTCAAACTGAAAATTTGTGGTGATCGTAAACTTGATACTATCCCCTATAATGATATGAAAAATAAATCAGTGAGATATCAAAGTAACTGGAAATATATTAAAGAAAATTTCTTCAAAATGTGGACTGAAAAACCAGACATGTGGAATTTTTGTCTGAAGAGCACATAGTGTGTCACTCAATACTACAATTTAATGCATGACATATTTTATTCTTACAATATCTACAACATTTACCTAAATGGTACTTCTGACATTTAGTATGTGTAATATGATACATATCTGGTAGATGTTCAAGTTCTATGAAAGTACCATTCATTTCTGTTACTGCTGCTAAAAAGCAGTCTTACATATTTCAGTTTCCAATGGCAATAACGTATAATAATTATTTGTTTATAGAAGGATTATTTATTTTGCTGAATATATTTTGTGCCTCTCAATAAGAAAATTAAATACCAAAACATAGAATATTATCAATGTACACAGCAAAAACATTTCAAGTCGTAAAAAAGTGTCATTAATTCCTATTTTTGCTACTAAACAGCAGTACCCTTATTTAAGTGTTCTGGTTTGTAGGATGTTATATCCAGTTACATTAGAACAGGCCAGCATCACATGTAACAAACTCGGGTAGATGAGTATTGGCTTATTAACAAATTCTGGATACTGAAGGTAACATGTCACATGTATTAAATTCAATCTTTTGCTGGAGTGCTGGCACTGCTATATTTATATTTGTATTGTACTAATGTATATTTTTATTTTAAAATAGTTTACGCCTGCGAGTTTACTGCATAGCTATCATATATGTGTCTTAATTAAAAATCTAAAGAAAGTCAGTGTTCCACCAGTGAAAGGTTCTTCAAATGTATTCTTTCTCTCTCTTCCGTTTGTTCCAGTAAGGAGAGTTCTGTGACAATTTTGTTTGTGTTGTGGATTGTTTTAATATGTCCAACACGTATTGAGATTATTGTTTTTTTTATAACAAATTGCAAATGATTTAATGTAATATGAATAAGTAACATCAGCACCGCGAATATTTTTTATATGCGACGAGTTTTGATAACTGATAATGATTGATCATTATGTGATTTTTTCTGAATTTTATGATACATAAAAAAAAATTGTAGGTAAGCAAATTTATTTCATGATTAGTAAACTAATGTGATGTGTTATGTATAAACATATTATAGAATCTCATTTGTTATTAAAATGAATAATATGTCGCATCATTAATATGATTTTCAAAATGCCATTATTTGTTTGATGCATTCTTTAGGTAACTGACAGATCAAGGTGTTGTTTTATACTTTAGCTCGAATTGATAATGATAAGAATCTATTGAGGTCGGAACTATATATACAAACAAACGATTAGATTAATATTCACCTTCAGGAAGATTTTTAGCTTCATTAAAATTGTGTTAAAGTTGTTGGATATTGCTTAATACTTTTCCGCGCGTTGAACATGTGGATGTTTCGTGCCACCAACACGTGCGAGATTGTGCGGCTCAGGAAATACAACCGACCAGAGCACTCTTTGCCCGGGAACACTCGTGGGTCAACTGCACCCTGGCGATATCAGCCCGCCAACGGCCGTGTTGATGCCGTGCTCATCACCGCTCAAAATCAAAATGTGCCTGAGCTCCTTAAAAAATTGTGACCTGGAAAAATGAATTTTCCTAACTTGTTTATCTTTCTTTTTTTTGTATGTCCGTAAATTCATTTATAAACTAAACTTACCAATGTAACCTGAACTATGTAACTATGTAACAATCTAACTTAAACTAAATGTTACCAATGTAAGCACACTCATTAAATATTGCACAACGGTCCTCAATAGAGAGACATGCACGCTGCATCTTAAATAAATTCAATCTTAACTAACCTAAGCCGAACTTTGGAAGTATTTCAGGAAATAACATGTAAGTGAATTGTAGAATTGTAAATTACTACCTATTTTGAGGCATCTTTGCGGTACCTAATTGAGGCCCAGAGATTTTTAAAGTAAGCATTATTAAATTTTAACATTTATCTTTACACCTACGTAATCCAGTGTAGTTCCGGAGACGAGGGCCGGTAAACAATGAGCCTGGCTCGTCGGAGGATGCGTATCAGTGATTAAGTGTGCCCACAGAAGGGTGTAGTCATTGAATGAGCGGTCCAAATTTAGGTCATTACGACTGTAACGAGGATAGAGAACCGAATCGCTGTACAGTGTAACTACTAGACGATTAAGTACGTATTAAATATTAACAGAATTTCATCTTCTTCAATTCGTAACAGATGAATTGAAAAGTTTGCAACACTTACACCTTACGACCTACATACTCTAGTCTTGTGATCCAAGTACACTAGGATAAGTCCCATCGCATTGCATTTTTATGAAAATATAGTCTATACCTACGTCCACCTAATAATACTAGATTTACCTAAATATTCCATTACGATATTTTGGTTGTATTTGGTGTTACCCAAAAGTGATTAGCATTATAGTATTTATGTACATACTTAAGTAAATTCCTAAAATTACACATTATAACTAAAGTATTTTGGTAGTGATTGGTAGTTTAATAGATTTTTTTTTAGTTTTAAAGCCTATAGTTGTATGGTAGAAGATCAACTACATGTTATATTCTAAGTGTAACGAATTAAATGTATCCCTAATAAAGGTCCTTTTAAAAATAAAACGAGTATTTGTATTTTAAATTACCGCGAAGGATATAAAATGCATAATCTTTGAACATTTTGATTTAACATTTTGTTATAAATTCAAAGTATACTTAAAAATAGACGGTGCAAGTTTATGAAAGTAGTTTATTAATGTTATGAAAGTAAATATTAATACTTGGATATTATTCTCCGTCCAGCCTCAGGGTAATATTATGAATGGATCGCCGGCATGTCGCACCTACGCGTCGCGGTTATTAGTTATTGATAACGGATTATTATAACACCGATTGATAAATTGGAAATGTAAAGCAACAGTTGGGATCTCAATTTGTAATTGGAATATTTTGCGGAGATTGAGACTAATTATTTATCTATTAGATATAATTATATAAATGTGACAAGCTAAGAGTGCGCGTTGTTTTTCCGAATAGTTGTGACCTATTAGAAATATTGGACAATATCGCTGGGGAATGTTTCGTAGTTTCCTATTCGTTTTTGGAGCGTGTAAAGAAAAATCACAAGATATTTGTTGTACTACCTCTTCGGGGATTACAGGCGTGATGTTAAGTTTATGTTACGTTAATATTTGTTGTAATATGTTGATTTAGACTGCTACGTTGGTCGTTTTGGTTGCAAGCGCGTCTGCTGACCGGGAGGTCCTCGCTTCAAATCCCGGGTTAGGCACTACTGAATCTTTTAATTTAAATTTTCTAGTAGTGGCTTGGAGTTTGGAAATGTCCCCTCTGCATGACAATAGGTTCTTCACCCATTCTATAAATGGACTTAAAATAACTGGTGAAACGTGGGAGTATATAACATTCCTCTGCCTACCTCTTCGGGGATTACAGGCGAAATGTTACGTTATGTTGAAGTTCATTTATTCTTTCTGTCAAATTAAAAGGGATTTTAAGGTTTTCATGACTCACAATCATTTGAGGTGGTACTTAAGTATTTGTCTTAAGCTGTATGAAGGGTTATTATATATACATACGGCTTACGGTCATTTCATTGTTGTAATTGCAAGTTGTTTGGTCCCCACAAACGTTTGGTTTTATTAATTGGCGTTTGAAATCAACTCCTGTGCAAATGGCAATAGTCATAAATTGTTTTTACATGAATAAAAAGTTTAATTACAACTGATTCTGTATCGATTCAGCAGCATGTCGACACATTGTCGTTATTTCGACAAGAATCAAACCGATCCGGCCGGCCCGTTCCGTGTTCAGGCTCACCCACTTTCTACCGGAAAGCAATTAAAAATAATTTGCATTTCTCTTTGTGTATGTTTCAATATTTTTATGTGATTGCTGCTACCAGTGTTAAAATGAGAGCGCAAAAAATATTACACTGTCTGATACGATGTTTAACCTCCAGCGATAACAGGACGGTTATGGGCAACTTGGCGGTTTTTTGATTTCAATGTACGGTTTTATATTTGAAATTTTTAATTTCAATGTACGGTTTTATATTTAAAATTTTTGATTTCAATGTACGGTTTTATATTTAAAATTTTTCGTTCTAAATATTGCTGTTCGATATCGCTCTAGTCATCGAAATGGTGAAGTTATTTTATAAATTGTTATGTCAAATGAGAATACAATGTGGTCTTTCTAATGTTAATATATTTTTATAAACTAATCGGGCAATTGCAAGCGATAGTGATGATCTAGAGGTCCCGGGTACGATCCCTGGGACGAGAAAAATATCTATTGTCGGATTTGTTATTCTACTATTCTATTTACAATTTTGCAATTTCCATTAAAAGCCAGCCGTTCCCAATAGCAATGGGCCCACCTCATACTCCATATGAAGTCTAAAAATAACAAAACTGGTGAAACTTGGAAGTATACTGCACTGCTCTGGCTACCCCTTCGGGGAAATATAAGCGTAATGTAAAGTTATATTTATATCGATTTCCCGTGAATATTAATATTAGGTGCTTAGTAAAATCGGTCAGACTAGAACTGTTCTAGAAGGTCTGAGAGAGGTAACACGTAGGTAAGTATATAGTGACTTCACTATGACAGTACAATGACGACGCTTTGGCATAAATCATAGCAGGTGAACGCGTGCGCAGGTCGTCGCGATCCATTGAAGGATGTACAGTTCGATCTTGTTTGAAATCAGGCGTTTCGGAGTATATTTCAACGTGACTTCTTGTATGTCCCCTTGCTACCGTTCCACGAAATGTGGTACGGTGAAACGTGGTAATTCTACTTTTATTTAACATTAGTATGTTATATTATATTGTCATAGTATATTATTACCCTCACGGAAGCCCTATGTCCAGCAGTGGACTGAAATAGCCTGATGATGATGATATTATCATATTTGATATCGTACGTAGCGTGGTTTTAGGTAATTCATTATTACATTATACAATGTAATTAACCCTATGTATTAGAAAGAAATGAAAGATTTATTAAACGGGATTGTTTGATAAAATATAGTCACGCCGTGCATTTGCTGTTAGTTGTTACAGACGGTTGTGAGTGGTATTTGTCATTCATTCGGATCGATGATTCATCCGATGAAAGTCTATTACTACTTAAGTATGATGGAATGAATATCTGTCGTTTGCGTAATTGTGATTATGTTGAATGTTGACGAGGTAAAAATAATTATTTTACGTAACCGTTTGCATTAAAACATTAATTTTGACTACGTTAAAACTATCATTTTTAAGGTACAATGATAGATTTCTAAGACCATAAAAATGTTCGTTCATTCAATACATTGTTTTGCCAATTCTGAGCCCGTGATTTTTTGCCAATAAAAAGAAACTTAATACATTTCATTCTATGAGAGCTTAGCAAATGCATGTAACTGTTCGGTAAGACATGAGCTGGTCCTCGCGGATCCCGCCGTCGGGGAGTGCACGATCACGACTTATTGTCCGCGAACAACCACACCTGACACCAGCGGACGTCCAAATAAATATTCTTAGACAGCTGTATGAACCTGTCGTTGAGCTCATCATATTTCATAATTATTTGATAATAGTTGCTTTCACTTTTTATTATTAGGCATGTCATTAATTCCGTGATGGATGTTTAACTGGTGAAACGTGGGAATGTGCTCTCTGCCTACTCTAAATGCACTCTTCTGTCTTCCTCTTTAAGGTTTACAGGCGTGCTGTTATGTTTTATTCTCATTTTGTCAGGAACCTCACGTTTAACAGCGCAACTGTAGAGATGGATGAGTTTGAACTTTTTAATAATTAAAATAAGTTACAACCACTTCCCATAGACGCGTCACCTATTTCACAGTGGGACATAAATATAACTGGTAAAACGTCGGAGTGTACTCCTTTCCTCCACCTACCTCTTCAGAGATTACAGGTGTGATGTTACGTATAACCAATTGGAAATTAGTGCCATGTTAATCAAGTTACATTCGTACTGGGTTGTGGTCAAATGTAACTTATTTCATGCATCATTCGCTGGTATTTTTTTTCAATGCGAGCGAGTGCGTCGTTCCCGAGAATCGGATTGAAGAACGGCTTTGTGCTCAGCCTGACGCTTTAAGGTCAAACGTATTTATTTTGCTAACAGATATCTCGACATGTCCCTCGATGGCAGCTCGGATCTCGCCCGAAATAAAATAAGTCACAATTACTGTAGGTATTACATTAAGTTCGGTGTGATGCTGTCGCGATTTATTGAGTTGTAAATAATGCTTTATTGTTCATGAAGTCACCTACGCACACTGCGCAATCGGAAACATAATTAATTTACGCGTGACTGAAGAAACTGACGTTATTCTTACGAGAGCGAATGGTTGTTCGATGACCAAATGGTAAAACTCGTGTAAAATAACCACTATTTTAAATAAATATTATTGTTTGTTGTGATTTAACTATAGGCTCATTTCCCATTCCGTGGTCGGGTTTATAGAGTTAGTGGTTAAACGTGGGTATGTACTTCAACTTTCGGGGAATTACAGTTATGTTATGTTAGGGTATGTTGGTGAGTATTGAAGTGGTTGTACATACCAAACAAACTATTGAGGTATGTCGGCTACTTGGCCCTTAAGGGTGGACCGCCTAAGAACATTTTCACTAGTATCTCTATGACTTATCGGCGCGTTAAGCCATCGGCCTCGTTGGTTATGTAGAGATTTTACGTCTTTTTGGGACCACTAATTGTAGAGATCATATTCTGCTAATTGAATCGCCAGCTTACAATATTTCGACATATCAACTTAAGCTTCAATGCCTACTGAATTTGTAGTAGGTAGTTGATAATGAAATGAGTTCTAGTTAATTTACACATGTTCACTGTTGGATAATCGTTTTTGATATTTGTACTTTTAGAGTTGTAATCCCTATAATGCTTATGTTATATAGAAAAGTGATACCGCTATAAAAGTATTGGACAATGGGCTACTTGGTTTACACATAAATATTTACTATGAGGCATCGTTCGATTAATCTTTAAATCGTAGGCGGCATTTTACTTATCTTTCAAACCAAAGGCATGATCATGTAAGCATGTAGAACATCGGTGGCAATGT
>DWDU01003559.1:0-11488 GCA_018245575.1 Jemadia suekentonmiller
CACGCTTGAACGTTCTTATGGACACAACACTTATCTGCTTAAAAGTGAGAAATTGTAGAGTTTACTTAAAGATTATCTCTAACTCCACAATAAATTGTTTGGACCATTTTGATAATTAGATCGTGTTATCATTTTGAATTTTTAAACCTAAGTAGTATTCAACAACAGCTTTATGTTATTATTTTCCCTTTTCAAGTACAATTTTCTGGTCCTTAGAGTGGGAGCGGGTAGGGTATAAAAATATATTGAATCGCGAAAAACGAGTACATATATTATGTAGGAAGAACGTTTTATTTTTACCTAAAAAGTCCACACATTTTAAGTGTTTGCTACATATCTCATATATAAATCTAAAATGACAGGGATTTCGGCTTACGAGTACTTAAAATGTAATTAAGTCTTGTAACGCCTAAAATCAAATGAGCGGCACAGACAAAAGTACTGCCTTAGATACATTTGAATATGAACTTTATGTCAATGCCATAAGAGTGAATTGAAAAATCTATAAGATAAATTTGTTAAAGCTTTCAATATGTTTTAAATCGAGTCGTCGCGTGTTCGAAACCATTACACCGTTAATTAGTCAGGTTAATGATTTGCCAATTGTGTATAATTTGGTCAATATCACGTCAATTGATATATAATTATATTGCCTTGTAATAAAGTTTAATTTAGATTGAATAAAAAAGTATTCACAATTGGATTCTGCTGTTATCCAAAATTTTTTGAACGAGTTGAATTTTGATTATAATCGATTTTAAAATCTCATGGGTAATCATTTTCAATGTTGCGCTGTTGCTTTATTAATGTCGTAAATTGTAGCAGTCGTAATTTATTAATGGAATTGTTGGTAATTTGTTTATTTTGGCTATTCAAATTAAAGTAAATGTTTTTATATAAACTAATTATGCAGTATAAGTATAGTAAATATTAAATACAATCCATCTATTGCTCTCTGTTTCATTCGCATGCTAATAAAAGTAATTCACATACAAACCGTAATCTTCTATTTTACTTTTATACATATTGGCTAAAATAGTATCACAAATAATCGACATACTACGACGTTAGCTATCCTTGCTTCAAATTTCGATAAATTCACTAGATTTTTCTATAAAATTACTAGACCTGTAAAAATCTAGTGATTTTAGATTAGTGTTATTAATTCGATTAGATAATTAATCCACCATTGGCATCTTAGTTGATGGTTGATGGCGCTTATTTCTTTTAACTCTCCTATCATTCATTACATTGAAATAACCACTACCTATTATTGTCTTTCGATGTTAGTTACCACTTACGTATATAACCGCCAATATTTTATTACAAATAATTGTTATTGAATACAGACAACCCTTAAAAGACAGTAGATTTTCAATACGAATGTAATACTTATGGTATGATAATCGTCAGCCTGTTCCAGTCCATTGCTGGACCATTGTCCAGCAATGGATTGCAACAGGCTGTCCAATGCATCCCTTGGGAAGATATGCCATCATGGTACTCGTACATTTTATAGAAATTCCTCAAACCTTCCGAACATATCATGTTGTACAACAATTTACAAACACGGGAGAATAAAAGGGAACCTGTAAAGCCATACATCAGTACATTGTCCACAAACAAACCCGAGGAAAAAAGTTTCCACAAGCCACGACATGAAAAGGATTGTGTTAAAGATTTATAGGGGAGTTTTCTTATGATTTATGTTTCCTCTGGCCGCCCATATATTGAGTACTTCCAAGTACATTGGAGGCAAAAGAATTATTAAACTTGTTACGATAAAAGAAATGAACTATATTTATGTAGAGATATTGTGTGGCATAAAAATTAGGTAATTAAATCGGGATATCACAGAAACTTACTAACACTAAACAATTTAATATCTAAACAGTCTAATGAACACAACATGGTATGTTCGTAATATAATGTGTTCAAGTAGGTAGTAAAAATTTTAGTTTTTTAGTGATGTTAAAATATTATATGAAAATAACGAAACATTGTTTTAGGATCTTAATATTATCAGCTCTGCGCTGATGAAACAGAAGATATTTTAATTTCAAAATAAGTCCATTATTGGACATGGCGTTCCCGAGTGAGCGCGGTTGTGCAATTTTCTAGGTATCTTTTAGCTCACAATTGTTATTACCGAAATAAATTCCAAACAATAGTTCCAAGTAAAAATATAGCTCCAAGACTCATTTCCGTACATGTTTGCGCACTCTACTTGCAGCTGAGGACGCCCGCCGGACGTAATCCCTGACGTTTGATTGATTGTCCTATCTTTCAACTCGCCTTTCTGCCGCTTTATATAATCTACTAGCTTCTGCCTTTGACTCCGTACGGGAGGACTACGGTGACAAAGCAATTTTTAACTATGGTCTGATTGTAACTCATTACCGTCCTTCACTAGACATGGCTTTCTTCCCATTACCTGGAAAGTCTTGTTCCCTCCTTGTTAACATGTAATACCTACCAGTATTACTAGACTAGTAGAATAAGTGTTTAGTTTTCGTATAGATTGCTTTCACACTAAATTTTTAAACACTAAGTTTTCAAAAATTCTAACCCACGAACTAAAATGATATCATTGTAGTAAAACGTTGGCCCTAATCCATGACATTTGATTGATCGTCCGTATCTTTCATCCCTCGAGTAAGAGGCAGTGGCATATCTGCAATATATTTTGGGATTGGATCTCTTTGTAATGTACAATTTTTTTTGGCTTTTGCCTATAATCTTTACTTTTGCCTATAATACTTGAATTGTTGATCTAGCAAGAATTTGTATAGCGGCACGTTGTAACGGATGTCTAAATAAGGAACAATATCATTATTATACATACGTATGTAAGTGCCGGTACATGAACGGAATCAGATACCTATGGGAAATTTTATGAGTTAACTATGCGATCATTATAGACTGTTTGGTTGGTCGAGCGGTTGCAAGCATAATTTCTGATCGAGAAGTCCAGAGTTCGATGCCCGGAGCGGGTGCTGTTGATGTTTTCTAACTTGAAAGTAGAAATTTCTAATATTGGCGGGGAGTCGGGATTTGTGCTCGGTGTATGGCAATAGGCTCACCCCTATTTCATTATGGGACGTAAACGTAACTGATAAAACGTGGGAGTGTACCACACTACTCTGCCTACCAATACGGGAAATAAACGGGTAATGATACGTTAAAGTATTCCATAACTATAACCCTTATGAGTTTACGTATACTTTCTACATTATAGGATAGTATTTGGTCGCAGTCCTAACTAATGGGAAGCGGAGATACGTCTGCGAATGAGCCGCGCTTGCCAAGCAAAAGTCTTTTAACACTTAAATTGACGAGTCCAGGTTATATCGCCTTCTTGCTTCAATAATATTGTCTTATAAAGTATATCACAATATGACGTTATTGAAGCAAAGAAGTGATATGTTTCCAAGAACTTGGACGTTGGTAGCATAATTAATAGGCGACAATGACACGAGCAAAATATAAAGTATAACTAAAGGTACCAGTAATTATTAAAATATATACTCATGTAGGTATTGTTTTTGTTAATTTAATAATTATTAAAATTCAATTATTACTATAAATTCAACTCAATATTTGCAAAGATTCTGTGTTTTATAACACGAACGCATTAAATTTGAAACATACTCGTAAATCAAACACTATTTATGTATGGTATTCTTGGTACATTTCCCAAAAAAGCGTGTGCAAGCTTTCAAGTGTTTATAAAGATTGTACAAACAAGACAAGTCTCCCTGGAGTCGCCTGATGTGAATAGAGATTAACCAACTCTGCGGAATAAATCAGATTTAACGCGCGAAGGTCACATGCCTTTCCAAACATCTTGGGGTATAGTCTTTTACAGTGGACAACACATTTATAATGTAACTAGCTTTTGCCTGAGGCCTCTCCGCGCTCTATCGGATTTATCGACCGATATTCACGAATACAAAACAAATTAATACTACAAAATACAACAATGTACCTACTACAAAAATATTAGTTTACAATATACTACAAAGTATTACAAAAATATTAGTATGAATAATATAGGGCAGGTTATGTGTATGTTAAGTATTACCGTTTAAAAATATTATAAATAGTTTTTTGAAACTTTCTGGGATATACTGATGTAATAATATTTCTATGTGCTGTGAGAATAACACATAAGAACATTATGTATATAAAAGGTCTGGTAACAACTTTTCAATATGTTAAATTCGCTTCGAAATTTATATTATTTATAAGGATGTACCTATTAAGTAGGTGGTGAATTAAACAGGTTTTGATATTTCTACAGAGCGAAATCAATAAATCTACTCCTACATTAGGAAAAGGTTTATGGGTTATATCTATATCATGGTTCATTTCAGATCGGGAAACGAGGTCTTTGTATTCGAGTTATGAAATTTAATATCATAAAAGGCAGCAAGGTGTTTGTGATTATGATTCACGAATATATCAACGGAATAGAAAGTCATTTTTCATACACATTATGTACTTGAAAGAGTCAGAAATGCTTGTCAGAAAGTCAGAGAAATGCTTGTCTTTTTAACAGCAATTAACAATGTCATATACGTACGTACATAATATATTCCCGGAGCAATAAGTAAAGGTAAACTACTGTCTCGTTTTACCAGCTGTGTATATTTATAAGCAATGTCAAATTTAAATGTACCTTTGGAGATACACAAAGTGAACAAATTGAAAATGTTTCGAAAGGTGTAAACGTCACCCATATTTTGTAGATGCCACACGTAAGTAGGGTCCATGATTGATAGACGTCGTAGAATTAACTCAACGCGGGTTTTAAGGCAAGAAAGGGACACGTGGTAAGTTGGATTCTGTGTAGTCGAGGCGTTGAGGCCATTCGCGGTTTAATAGGAGTTATTAACAGCTATGTAAATTGGAATATTGGGTACTGTAATATGTATTTTGAATTTGTAAAATCTAAGGTAAATTTTGTGTTAAAGACGAAGTTGAATTTATTTTCTGTTTAATATAAGTACTAAGATATTTCGTTCCTCACTTTTCTTCACTTTCTTTCTTTAACTAAATACATTATGAACAGTAGCAATATTCATCCTCTTCTTTGTTACAGCCTGCCAAAGAGTATTATTGCCAAATCCATTTCCACTGTACACGCATTGTATTTATAACCTTTTTGTAGTTTTGGGAGAAACCTTCAAGAGGTATCTATCCTGGAACAGATACCGATATCTATATACCGATATCCTGGAACAGATATCGTGTTATGTGGAACTTATGCTGCACTAAACGCCTTTGCTGGTCTTCCTCTGCGCTAGTAAAAGGACTCCGGAATCTCCAGCGAATGCACCGGTGCCTTCCTTGTACGGCGCCCCTCTGGGCTCAACTTCCGGGAGAGGCAAAATGTCTAATTCTACGTGCTCCGGTTCCTAAGACAATATGCGGCCACACATACCGTCGTATTTCCCAGGATTGTTAAATGAGCGATTTCGAGTTCGCAGTCTAGCCCTCTCTTAACCCCTCAAACCTGTACTAGGCATATAATTTACTAGGTATGTATATATTGTACTAGTTATATACTGTACTAGCTATACTTGTATATTGTACAAGGTTATTTTAAAACTCTTCATAATTATTAAAAATTAAATTTTAAATAAACACCACACACCACAGTTTCGTAGTTCGTCACGTGGGAGTTACTTAAAGTATATTAAAAATTCAGGGATAGAATTAAAATCCCGATAGACGGATCGATTGTCATATCGCTGATCTATACAAAAGGTCGTGGGATAGATTTTTCTCAGCCAAGTTCAGTCATCTATCCATATGAGTAATCCAGTTCTTTTCTACGCCGCAGTCTGTCTTAAAACGTGTTTTAGTCTTAACTGTGGCACCCAAATATTAATAAACGTTTGTCTTCTGTGTAAGAGAATCAATATTTTTAAATTTCTTAATGTTACTTGTACTAACATTACAATATATCACATTAAACCCTCCACGGACGTGAAGTTTAATTTGTACCAGGTGCGCCAGTAACTTGAGCAGTTAAAGTGATATATTGAAGGAAGGGTTTCTCCAAATTTTCTTTTCAACTATTAAAAAAGTAGTTTTTGAAAGTTCGCAAAGAATTTTCTGTAAATTTTGATATGAGCTAAATGGAAAATTTGATTTATAAATGTTTTAAAAATTATATCCTTCAGTCTCCTACATACGATGTAAAGAAAAAAGGTAATTTATTTCATTCGTTTGATTAATAAACTCTTCCTGTATAAAAATAATATGAGATCACAATTGAACACACAACTTTGATTAGTTCTTGTGTATTTTTTTAAATATAGAGCTGTTATTATTAAAGTAAAGGTTCATTTAATATTTTGTTTCTATTTTTAAAATATAACCGCATAATATTTGAACATTAATATAGTTTTCGTTTATATTGACTGCCTTGTTGGTTGTGTTGGTTGCAAGTGCGACTGCCGATCGGGAGGTCCTGGGTTCGATTCCTAGGTGGGCCACTACTAAAATTTAGATTTTCTAGTAGTGGCTCGGAGTCTGCATATGTCCCCGATGTATGGCAATAGGCTCACCACCTATTCCATAGTGGGACGTAAACGTAACTGGTAAAACGTGCGAATGTTATACGTTCCTCTGCCTACCTCTACGGGGATTACAGGCGTGATGTTACGTCTTTTAATATGGTTCGAAGGATCTGCAAATTCTTTTCAGTAACAGTTTTTGAAGAACAAAAAAACTCTCCCCTTCTTTCGTCGTCATCAGCCACAAATTTATCAATCTACTATTGGCTAGAGACTTGTACCCAAGTAAAAGTCTCTAGCCTTGAAGAAGAAGAAGAAGCCTACAGAACGTTGCCACACTGGCTTAGTAGTAATATTCATACGCGCCTGAGATACTGATACATAGAAGTGTTATAGTCTCATTTTCTCAAGATTTCGTTATTCGACGTATTAAGTGATAAACAATTTCATTAAAAACCAGGGGTTCATCAAAGAGCTATGAAATCAATCCATAACAGTCCATCAACAGACATAAATCCATAAAAGCAACACGACGTAATACAAAATGAAATAATGATCCAATATTGGCTCCATCGAACTGAACAGGAACAAACAAAAGCCTGATTAATCAAAAAAAAAATGAATTCCAAAATTAAACTGCAACAGTCGGCAGAACCAAATGCAAAGATTAAAACTTACTTATTCACGTAAAGATTCGTTAAAATCATCAATTTCGACGTACGCGTATGGCCACAGAAAGTATACACACAGACACGATGTATAATGCAATTGTTAATTAAAAACACGAATTGCAATCACGGGAGTGCGTCGAAAATGTTTAATTGTACCTTTTGTGATGTAATGCGTATTGCGCGTTGTAATTCGGTAATAATTGAAGAGCTTATGTCGTGAGCAATTATCACGGCCGAAAGTATACGGCTGTGGACTTATTTTGAAAATTCTGAATTTTTATTAAAAATATAATGGACTTCAATATAACTTATCATTTACTAAGGACGTTTCAACCATTTTTGGGTGTTTTTGTTTCATATTTTTGTGAATTTATGTAGTTTTCTCTTATATATTGTTCTACGCACATTTTTCATTTTATTTTTCACTTTCATGTTAAAACCAATATCAGGAACACCCGTGTTTCGAAATACGAGTAAAGGAATTAAAAATTCTTCATTTTAGACTATTGAGTTTTTACTCAGTCATATTTCTATTCAAGTAACGAGTATTAATGGAACATAAAACGTAGGAAAACTATTATTATAGTTTATATAAAACATATTTCAGTGAGACAAATTAATAATAATTAGGTTTAAATATGATACTTCTTAAGTTTTAAATATACCACGCAGATATCGTACTTGATGCGTTGATTGTTTCGTTGGTCGAATGGTAGCAAGCGCGACTGCTGATTGAGAGTTCCTGGTTTCAAATATCGGGTCGGGTACTATTGGTTTTTTATAACTTAGATTTTGTAATAGAAATTTCTAATAGTGGCTTGAACTCTGGATTCGTGCCAAAGTTATGCCAATAGGCCCACCTCCTATTCCGTAACACTATGTAAACGTAATTGGTGAAACGTAGGAGTGTTTTACACGCCTCTGGCTACATCTTCGGGGTTTAAATGCTCGATGTAAAGTTTTTTTACTACGCATGTAACAAGCACAGAAAAACATAGGTACGTAACAACATGAACATATTTATTTTAAACTTATATATTTTATTTTACAACAAATTATATTTAAAAAACTAAGAATGCATCATAAGAGTATAATATGTATTTCGCATTATAAAAACAACTTAAACTGTTGTGCCGAATGGCTTTTCCGATCGATATTAAGCAAGATTTCATGTATTTAGAATCAAGATACGTGAATTACTTAAAGATATTGTTGGCAACAAAGGCTGAAGTGAGTAAGGCTTAAATTAAGCGTTAAAATGGGATATATTTTATTTCGCGAAGTAAAAATAATAATCATTCGGGTATAATCTTTTTCTGGCGTTGTTTCAGTACACATGGCTTTAAACTTGTATTAATATTAGTATAATCTATTACACCTTGCTGACTTCGTAACTGATAAAGTCAAACTAAAGTCAAAGTTAGTGTACATCCTCAAAGCTGGGTGGAGCTTTTGTAAAAGTTCGTTCCGTTTTCAAGAGAGTTTGCAACTCTGTAGTAGTCTTAGACGTCATTTTTGAGGTATAATATTATAAAAAGAATAGTTTTAAAATTGTTATAAAATAAATACGTACAATTTTGGTTTCTCAATGTTTTACTTTGTTGGTAGTGGAGCGGATGGTATACCGCCGGTAAAGAAAGGTTCTAGTCCAGCTTTAATTTCCGAAGGCTGATGAGATCGGTTACATTAATTGGATGTTTTAAACTTTATGTAGGTACTATCGTGATGGTTTCCTCTCCTTTTCGCCAGTGATATCGCGCAGACAATAAGTAACATGAAAATAGAAGTCAAACAAGAAGTTGAAGATAAAATGTTCAATAAATCACTAAAACTAATACAGATGCTGTCCATAGTTGACCTGAACGGGGAACAGTTTACAAATTCAGGTGGGCTACGGCTCGCGACTTTGATTTACGACGCCACGCCGCTACAAATCACCACACCCTTTATAGCGCGACCGTAAATTACGAACACCCTGTGTAAGGTGTGCATGAGTGACGACTGTAAGAGGACAGCACGGATAATTATAAAAAGAGTTTGATTGTAGCGAATCTACTTTAGCACAATTTTTACATATCATACGTTACTGTCGGTACTTGTAGGGTTGCGTGGACCTTGAGCAAATAATAATAATATCTTTAACAATATGAACGTAATATAATAATTATATTCTTTGTTGTATTCCAAGAAATCAAAAAACTGGAGGAAAAAGAATTAAAAGTAAAATGCACATGAGATGGCCGTATTGCTTACTAGGTCTTTTTTTACACTACTTTACATATTTCATGTATCCAATCACAATTGTTTCTGGGTAAAAGTGCCCTTAAAATTGTTTCGAAAGACAGAAATCTCGAAATTTAAACATGTTGCTGATTCAATAGTTAGTGACCCTGACTCCTAAGCTGGAGTTTATGTATTTTATTTACACCCAAGATAATATCTGTATAAGTAAATAGGTACGTAAATATATATTTTATATGTACTATAACAACTATCTGGTTACCACAGCAAACAGGCTTTGCCTGTTTTGGGATCAGGTGGTCGGGTACATTTTGTCCCAAGATATAATTAATTGGCACATTAGACTTTATAGAAAGTATTGTACTAAGAATATTAATAATGACACGATATTAATTGATTTAGCTCTTTACTGCGTATTATTTATTATTCTCTTTTAAGGGCAGTATCTTTCAAATGTTGGTAGTTCAAGGGAATTGGTATGTGTAAATGTACTGAATACTTATATATGAATACGTACTTTTGTTTAACATAATAAAACATCATTTAGACTAACATGATTCATATCATCTGATGTTGATATGTGGACTTAGATCGATGCCTATGTCCACTACTGGACATAGGCCTCTCTGTAGGGGTTTTCCCCGCAAACACCACGCCAGATATGGCAGTTGAGGGTCGCAGTACACAGCTTCAACGCTAACATAACTGACGGATAGAAATTATTTTCTTAAAATATATCGAACACAAAATTAATTTATAATTTTTTAATAAATTTATTACAATTTTATCTTAGTAATATAACCATTTTATATTTGTCAACTTACATGGAAATCAATTTATTTTTGTATTAATTAGTCTTGATAACAATATATAACTAGTGAAAAAATCACAAGGTAAAAAGTAATAAAGTAAATGAATTATTTTAATAACAAGTTTTCCATATTTTTTTATTTTACGACGTGGCCTTATTTTACATAAAACCACGGCCACTGTTAACAGAACTAAAGTTATATGTGACGTTGAGAACTCAATTCGGGGTATTGGAATGTTTGAATTATGGCGACAAAGCTTCCTATCTTTGGATTAGGGATAAGTAAGATTTCTATACAAGGAAAAGAAAGAAAAAAGATATTCGATGATTCATGATTATTGTCGAAAGGTATGTTTTACGTAATTTTCCGCTCGATTCCTATGTGAAATATACATGATTGAGTTGTGACATAATATAGTAGTATTTTTAACACTATGTTTAAGACATGCCTCGTTGGTCGTTTGGGTTGCGGGAGGTCTTGGGTTCAATTCCCGGGTCGGAAACGACTAAATTTTTCTAATCTATATTTTCTAGTAGTGGATCGGAGTCTGGATATGTGCCCGGTGTATAGCAATAGGGTCACAACTTATTCCACAGTGGGACATAAATGTGAAAATTAGTGAAAAGTGGAGATGTTCTACATCCTCTGCCTGCCTCTTCGGGGATTACAAGCGTGATGTTATGTTTTTAAGAAATTTTGATATCAAATCATAATGCCGTGAAGCAACAAGATGTGAAGCTAAACGCCAAGGCAGCGTTGACATGAATTTGTTAAGTTCCCTTGGTCCCTCATTATACAACCACGTTTAGGATTGGCCTGCTAGGTAAGTTTGTTTTTTGTTTATTCCTATTTATTTATTCTTGTGCAGTAACTTAAATTGACGGGTACACGGACGCGCTTAATGACATGTTCTACCAGTCGGTCCTGGATGATGGAGAGAACGTGCGGAACAGTATACTTTAAGATGAAAATTAAATACACAGTAAAAAATAAATGTAACATACCTAATATCCGACGAGGTAGGTAGACGAATGTATACTCATATACATATATACTTGCGTAAAAGTGTATATTTAGAGAAAAACACTACAATAGTCGCTATTAATAATACAACCATACATCGAATAGAATTAATGGTACAAGCCAGGAAAATACTAGTATCCTGAGAATAAATAATACAAAAAATTACAGTATGTCATAATTTATTTAATTGTTTAATAATGTATGTGCACAACTT
>DWDU01003560.1:0-11487 GCA_018245575.1 Jemadia suekentonmiller
TCGAATATATTTATAAGGATTGTATATTTTTTTTAATTTTAAAGGCATGCCAAGATTTGTTAAAAGTCGTTACGTTGGTTCTTGTAATTGATGGAGACAATGCAGTTATAGCTGATGATAGGTGATAATATCTATATATTAGCTTATGAAGTTTTGCAATTATTACAGGTTATGATAAAACATCTCATAATCTTGCTTCAAATTTGGTTGTATATTTGTATTTTTACACCTAATTATTAGAACCCTAATATAGTTAATAGTTTAATTACATAACTCCACTATAGCATATCTATGAACATATTTTATCTATATATATTCGATATTTAAATACAATATGAAGGTGGCTGACCAATATGAAATCGAACCCGGAATCATTTTAACGTTCTGAATGTCACGTATTGGGTTTGATTGAAATTTTTATCATACGAAATTTTAGTTGGATTCTTCGATTTATTTCTACAACTATCTCCATTCAGGTCACTAAAGGCTGCATGGTTATAATGTGCATTTGCAAAAAGTGCACAGAATTATCCGCTATTGTCAAATAACAATAGAGTTCAAATCCGCTCGTCCTAATTCCTTATGCAATTGTCTGCTGTGATGTATTCGATGCAGGAATTTAGACAATTTCATGACGATTATAACCTTGTGATGTGATGAATGATTGTGCTCGGTGAATTTGTGGTTTGTTTATGCTGGTCAGCTTAAGGGCTGTGCTCCAGCGTCAAGCTATCATATTGTTATTGAAAGCGATGACATCTCAGAAGACCTGTAATTCTCACGAAACATAGTAAATTCAATTGTCTACATTCTGTATTTATTTAAGTTGTGTAAATCTGTGTGTTTATACCTTAATCATCATTACTGATCCTTGTATAAAACCACCATTGGGCAGAGGTTTTGGTTTGTCAGTTCGTCTTCACATCTTCACTGGAACATTATGAAGAACTCGTAGATGTGTAGGTTTTCTCACCTTACTTATTATTACAGTGAGTGATATACAGACCAATATAAAAATATACTCTACCTCCACATATCCGAGGGTTATGGGTATCGTAAACTACTCACACAAGTATTTATTCCGTTATGTTATTAAAATAAGTGGTTTTTTACCATTTTAGTTAATAAAATTAAATATATTTGTGGCTATTAAATTTGTGACTATGTAAGAAATATTTAAGTGCATGATGAAATATTTATTAAATTACATGGAAATAAATATATTGTACAAAAGGTTTTGCAAGTGCCGCACCTACATTCTTTTTTCAAAATGCGATACAGATAGTAATATTTAAAAGTGAAGGTCAGTCCGAATTCGTCATTTAGATACTGGGGCCACATAAATTATTGAAAGTACGTTATTTGTTTAAAAACTACACAAGCGGAAGTAATATTGAAAAAATTTCCAATATGAACGCGAAGATTTCATTTTAATATTAAATTTAGTTTTTTTTTAATTTTAGCGATTAAGAGTTTGGATACAGGTCATTTTTGTATCATCGACCGTGTACAATAATGAATCCAACACATTTTAATTCCGTCCATACGTTACAAAGGCTTGCTGGTGCATATTAAAACATTATTCAAGGCGATCATTATCATAATAAATGTTGATAAAGTCCCCGCACATGCCCATTAACCGATCGTAAATCTCATACGAGCCCGCTATTGGTTTTTAGCATCGCCCTGTATCAATTACGGATCGGACTATGGCGAGCGATCGTGTTCCGTGTCATAGGAGACGATAGTATGCTCTATCTTTACAATGAGAAAAAACTTGCTATCTGTATCGATTTTGTTGGTGAAGAAATAAACACTCTGTATACTCTAGTTGAGTAATTAAGAAAATGTGTTACTGTTATGAAATATTTGGCGTATTGAATAACATTTTTACAAATAAGAAAGTAACATTCCAGTGTAGGGTCTTGTCACATTACTTTTAAGTAAGGAAAACATTTCGACAGGCTTAAAATTCGCCGGTATTTTAAAGCGGTATTGGCCGATGCTCTGTTCTCTCTCTTTAAATACACAACATAATAATGTTATCCCTTTAGGTCAGTAATACCTCGATACTTAAAACTCATTGCAGTTATGGAAATTGTGTGACAGCAGTTACTCTCACTTAAGTAGATTTTGAATTTTTTTTGCATATAGTGTTTTACTCTATCTCATCCACCTCTTAGGAGTTCACACTCCAAAGGCAAAGGTCTAATATTTTTTTTTGTACAAAGCAAAGTGCTCTCCAGTCCGGCTCTATCTGATGTCACGGGCGTGCATAATCTCGTGCATCGGCGCCCACGCGGCTGCCCGCAGGACGCGGTTTGTCCCACACGCTTCACTTATGTCTGCTTAGACATGGATTACATGGATATTGCATATTGCCGACTCAATGGCCGTAGTTACAATATGAAAGATTTTATTTCTTATTAATATGTACTTATAACGTTAATGTATTATGTTTACATGTTATCTTGATAAAGTATACAATGTTAAATATTAGAAATCTAAACTTCAGGAAACTTCCTTCGTCAAACATCTTGTTAATAGTTACGAGTAGAATAGCTGCGGTGCTAACATAAAGAACAACATTAACTTCAACAGTACGATATTGTTTTATTGTCTTCTGTTATTGTACCAACAAGAGAACAGTCGTTAATCATTATATTTAGCTTCAAAATACACCCGACCGGCTGATAAATCGGCAAACAGCTAGTAAGCGTGTGGTATGTCGGTGTAGACCCATCTTCGCAAAGGTCAACCGTTGACCGATAACGACGTCGGCCTTCTCTTGTAGCTGCCCATTGCTTCATGGTGTTGCTATGGGAACGTGATGAAATCTTAAACAATCTGTTCGGAACTGTGAGTCCGTGTAGAGATTGGTCGGAAGTTTTTTTTTAGTGTGGAAAGTTTCAGCGATATATTAAATAATACTTTTTATTACTTGTAAGTTATACCGAGAACAAGAAAAACATTCATTATAGAGTTTGTTACTGCGTGTTAATGTTTACTATTTTATAATAATAGTCCCATAAGTTATTATATTTTAATAGCTTCAGCAGTTTACGCAGCTCACGTACGGAAAGCTCCAATTTCACTGATTTTGTTCTTACCTAAGCAACCTACAATAGTGTATTTAAATCTGCAAAAATCCAACTACTCATTGAGGAACATTGTATCAAATATATTAGCATGTGATCAATGCATAAAT
This sequence comes from Jemadia suekentonmiller, assembly GCA_018245575.1. Lineage (NCBI taxonomy): Eukaryota > Metazoa > Arthropoda > Insecta > Lepidoptera > Hesperiidae > Jemadia > Jemadia suekentonmiller. The sequence goes on from DWDU01003560.1 coordinate 3,209, forward strand.
GGACAAGGCAATCGCCGCAGCGGGACCTTTAGTCATTATACAGTCTTGATAAAAGCCATAGTAATTATCAATAAACAATATAAGTATTGATCTAAGAAGATTCGATTTTATAGAAAATAATTTGTTAGCATTATACACTTCAAAACCAAGTGACCACTGGGTGTTCGATAAAATATTTTATTCCGGATTTAAGTTAAGCAATTTGGACTGTTGTAAGGTGAATCTGATGAAATAAATCGATTCATAAAACACTTGCGTTTTCAAATGTACCTACATAAGTATGAGGAAAATATTAGAAATGTTCATTAATAGACATTACGATATGTCTACTTATATTATATAAATGTTCCTATTAAATATATTTAAGCTAAAATATTTTCATGTAATGACCGTTACCGCAACTACATGTTTATCCTCATATTAATATACTCCGATGCGCATTAAACATTTCCGTGCATTATCGCGGATTGCACATAGGTCTGCGTCCGGGACGCTGACATTTCGCGTCTCATGCCGGGCTAGGACGCGTCTGCTTGAACTATTCGATCCTCGCTGCGCTTTGAAAAGACCAATCGTGTCATTCTTAATTACAATGTGATAAGATATAAAATTGACTGAATTTTGACTAAATTTAAATTGCGACCAAATGTAAGGTCTATAACAACATGTCAAGTCTTATTACAATAGAGTAAAGTTGATTGTTGTGGCCGATCTCGTACCGTTTTCGTGAGTACGTGTGAACTTTTGATATATCAACAACTTCAGTATCCGGTTCCGTTTAAGGCTATTTGATCGCTTTGATAGATTTCTTGACGTTTACTCCACTAAGGAATAAAGCGTTTAAATTAATTTATGAACTCAGATCGATCTATTTATCTTTCTCAATAGATATCGGGCTGCTTGGTACTGCTTGGTCGAGGTCTCCAGACGATGCTTTAAGGAGAATTAAAAAAAAACCTAAAGGAGGAAAGACTTACTGACCACTAAAATTCATAACCAGTTAACTTCAAAATGTTTGGAAATAACATAACCGAACTAGCGTGATGTACCTTTTTCCTGCAGCTTATGTCATTTCTATACATTTTGAAGTTGACGTTTGGTATTAACGCTTACGGAAAAGAATTTTGTCAAGTCCACAAGTTAGATCATGTTCCATATGATAGGCGATAATGAAAAAAATCGCCATCAATGGTCAGGCATCATTGAGGTGATCAGATCTAGCGTTGCTTAACAGATCGTTTTCAATCTGTAACCGCGCCAGGGCCACAGGCGTTATGCAGTTATTAGTGAAGGTGTTAGGTACCCCGCAGGTCGTTCTGACATTCAGAGCTGACCTGAGATATATCGGCGCGTACTGCAACTTAATAGTTTGAAATTGCCGATAGAAAATAATCAGATCTATTCGAAACTCGTCTCGCGGCCCGACCTTTGTGTATCCATAGATAACATTGTTATGAATACTTTATGAATAATTTCCTAACCTTCCAGAATCTCGCATTGCGATTTAGAGCTACAATGCAACATAATGACCATTAAAATTCAATAAGCTTATGCATGCAATAAATCTTCATACAAGGCTATCTGGCTGGGAGTGATCAGATCCAGAAGTTGGTGCGGTCGCTGCTCCCATTGTGCTGTGGTATTGGACCATATGTATTCAAAATGGTATTCAAATAGATGCCCTTAGTGGGCCGCCGGCAATTGCTCGACAGAGTGTTTTGACACCCTCATACATAAGCATTTCACTGAGAAAAAATCAACGCCCAGTTAAGCAATTGTTGGTTAAGTGTCAGTTATCTATTACAGTGGCAATATGCTGAATGAACACAAAATTAATTAATTGTTTAACGGTTATTTCATCTGAGAGGAGCTTTGTATTAAATGTGAACATATTTATTCTTCCAATACAGATCTATATATTTCATACATATAATATTTTTGTTTCATTAATCATATAAGCATTACCTGTGCTGGAAACATATGTTGTAACTGTTCAAAATGTAACAGAGTAAGTCCTTAAACCCTAAGCCCGATCCTAAATCCTTCCAGTACTTAAGTCCTCTTAGAGCATTAAGCTTCTAAAATACTTTAAAAAAATTGAAATTGGAAGAATTTTTTGTGTGATATGAATATATATCGGATGTTCGTGAACCACCGGTTAAGCGCGAGTTAATTCGTTGTTTAAACGCCGTTGAACGTCGATTAATGTCGCCGGTCCCACAATGACATAATATATTTCCTAGCCACCATTGTGTGCAAGGTGAACGCTATTATTATTACGAACTCCTTGCGGTCACACTCGCTTATTATTCTCTTATTATCGTAATATAATAATATTATTGTGGAGGCAGGCGGAGATGGGAATAAGGAAACAGATTGGGGATTGGCTGTTAGATTTATTGACATACGCGGTTTTTGTTGCGGTGCTATGCGGCTTCTACTTTTCTCTTTTCCATAAACATTTCTAATTTGCCGCTAAATTGGCCAGGTGGTTCTGGTGACACATTTTAAAATAAGAATCTTCTGTGACGCCGTTAAGTGGCGAGTCAACCGTTAGGTCTTAATTTTTTTGCGGCTGTGACACAATAGGTTTACTAGTGAAACAATAAATTATGGTCATAGGCAAAGGACCTCGGTAGCTGCTGGCCGATGTTGTTTCGATGGTGGTATTCGTTGTTGAGCGCGTAAGTCATGATTAAGCATGAGAAATCTTCATTATTATCTTTTCGACTTCATCATTCTTCTGTGGCATATGGTTCTCCTTTTAGGATCAGAAGAGTTAAGCCTATAATGTGTCATGCAGACCAAGCATCAGTAGACAGTCTATACACACCTTTGAGAAGATTATGGTGAACTCTAGGGTATACAGATCATTAGTACAGCATATAACATTTAATTTTTTACGACGCACCAAACTTATTAAAATAAAAAGGGTGATTTAGTATTCCAACTTTTGGAGAGGAAGGTTGATATCTGAATTAAAGGACTATTATTGCTCTACTCTAAAACATTATTGAGTACGAAACGCTCAACAAATCGTTTAGTACCATCAATTTAAACCATACAGAGCATATGTTTACGAGCCATCAGAGATTCCTGCGACAGAATGTCGTAAAATCGCTGAACGCTTCCGACTTTCTCTTGATAAACGTCGCTTTCGACGACTGATTGTTTGATTTTCCATCGCGTCGCGACAATCATAAAGTTCGCTATTTGTTAAGGTTATATCACATACCGTAATCATATAATAGTCGAATGTTTTGTGTATGTAAGTTTCATAATCGTCAAACCTTATTGGACCAAATCCTTCCATTATTGGACACAGGTTACATCTTTCAGTCTAAAATACAGGTAAGATTGTAGTCTTGCGCGCTCGCCACGTGTGAGTTGGTGAATTTCACACGGTACTTGGTACAATTTACTACTACAAGAAGTGTTATTTAATCAACAACGCATACATTTTCAAAGATATATGCGTTAAGATTTGACGTCCAAAGTGGACGGCTGAATTTTAAAGCATTTCAACTCTTGGCTGGCTACGACTGCTGATATCTAAAGCCTGTAAGACAATTTAAATTTAAATAAGTTTTAATTATTCCACTTGCTGACAAACTGCTTGACAAATTTTCCTCCTCACTATACGTCATATTGTTGTTCTAATGTGGATGAGCAGACATCGGATTCTGTTTCTACAGTGGTCGAGGACTAACTGGCTATAGCTAAATTCAGTACAGGATGTACGAAATGTCTTATTTGGATGCGGCTTAGAATCTGTTAGAATATGATTTATTACGCTCTAAAATACGATAAGTTAAGATAAAAAGGATAAGTTTTACATAATTGTACGAAACAGCATGCGACAAGCTGCCTATTAGCTCAAGTAACTATTTCTTCCATATGTTCATAATGTTCATTAATCATAATTATTAATGAACATTATAATTATGTTATTATAATAAGTAGTATCGGTTACTAAATTAGTCGTCCCCAGCACACATATTATCGGTTATTTATAAAAATATTTCCAGTTTTGTTTAACATCAAAAATACGACTGCCTCGTTGGTCGTGTTGGTTGCAAGTGCGACTGCCGATCAGGAGGTCCTGGGTTCGATTCCCGAGTCGGGCACTACTAACACTTAGATTTTCTAGTAGTGGTTCGAAGTCTGGATATGTGTCTGATGCATGGCAATAGGCTCACCACCTATTCTATAGTGGGACGTAAACATAACTGATGAAACGTGGGAATGTTCTCATTCCTCTGTCTACCTCTTTGGGGATTACAGGCGTCTTCTTGCGTTGTTACGTTATAAAAAATACGCCTATTCGTGGAAAAAGGAATTGAATAAAATTGTTTGTACACATTATTTCTCCATAATAACCATCGTTTATTGGACAGTGTGGTGGAATATGGCCTTAACCCTCTCATTTAAGAGGAGGGCTGCGTCCAACAGAGAAACGATAAAAGAGGCGACGATATTTATGCCATATGTGAATATATACTAACGGTATTGTTAATGAATTAAATACGTACTTAATGTGCTTATAATTAAACACAGCAATGGAACGTCATGTCTAAGCTTCACCTTACTAATATTCTGATAAGATATTAATGTTAATGAATACAACTTTGACAGTAACATACGGCATAATTGTTCTAAGAACTGACGCAAACCTGGGGGCAGGGGGCAAGCTAGATCCATAATTCTCTGATAGAAGGCAACGCGGGTACTGTAGTGTAATGGTCAAGTGAAAGGTGAGTGAATAATACACATATAAAATTATTTGTTTTTTATTATATTCATTTCCTGATTGTTATACGTATTAGCATCTCAATATAATATAAATATAAAGCATAATTTTTGTAAAAAAAATAACGCACCTTTATCTAATACCAAAAGCTTTACTTAACGATACCGCTTCATAGGCATTTTCGCTAGGTTTTAGAATTTCAATGCCTTATTTTATTTAATAGGATTACTTAGTGCAGCATGATTTTATTGCATAATTAAATTTGATGTCCAATTGTTCTGTAAAAATGTATATATTTTATGGTAAAATTTATTACAAATTCAAGACAGTTACGTAAGAAGAATGGTTCGTAGAGTTGTTGTAGGTGTCGAGAGACAATTGTTTGACAGTTTAACGGTTGACGAAAAAGACTTGGCCTCTGCTCTACCGAGTTTATGATTAGTGTAACATAGTCGGTTCACTTGATACCACGTACATAATATTATGCGACAGTCTAGAAAAGCGCGCAAAACCAACCAGTATGTTCAATTACGTTTGTTACAGCTAAGGTTGCACGTTCCGATAGGTCAGGCGGGGTTTAGAAGTCAGACGGGGACCGGGGTCAATGTTATATTGTCGTGTACACACGAGCACTGTGACATGCGTCGTTTCTTTTTGTCAACCCGTGTACGGCGAGTCCTTGCGCAGTTGACAGCTAACAAGATGGACGATAAATTAAATGTGAAACTTATGTATGATTATTATTGGTATGTGTATATTTATAATTGTTTTTCTGCGAATAGTTTTTATAGTGTTCATACTCATATTAGTTCTCTCACTTATTACGTGCTATTTAACAAAATTTGTGTGAAGTAAATATGTTTCTATAACTGGTCCATTGGTGGAAGCATTGGCGAATCTTTTGAACCGGAAGTTATGGATTCAATTGTCAACTGTTGCTGTGTCTAGACACATAACCAGGTGCAAAAAATATACCTACATATTTTCATATGTAAATCAACTATCCGATTAGCATTGCATCTGACTAGACTGTCCAATCTGAAATTAGACGGTCAAGTATGGACACGTTTTAGGATACTTTATTGTTTATGTCATATGAATTTCAAGGATAATCAAACAATGAAATTATCAATGTAAGCTGAAAATACTTCCGCTCTTAACTTACATACTTAAACAATACAAAGTAGGTATGTATGTATGTACATTTTCTCGGTGCAATTGTCACAGACATCGTAATCTACTGATGACAGGCAACATAAAAGAAATGCCACAAATTGCCAGCGAGACGCCGCACATCTACTTGATACCGTGCGTCGTCTTGACAGACAGACATTCACGTTGTCGACTCATAATCAAACGTAATACGGATTATTCATATGACGTTCCCATTAGGGCTTCCATTGCATTATAAATATATAGGTTACAAAGAAGAAAATTGCATGTGAGTTGAGAAAATGAAACGTAACATTACGCCTGTAATTCATGTAAGGCAATTAAATGTCTAAAGGCATTTTGAACCAGATAATTGCTTTTATACAACTATGGTTGGAAGGTAATTATACATTTTGCTAGCGGATTCCAGGATCTCTTTTACATCACGTCAAGTTAAAAACTAAGTAGGTATAGGGTAGTCATATTCGATGATAACTCCGATAAGCGATTCGGAAGTTCACGTCGCTGTCCCGGCATGAGAACAGATGCTATCGCTCTCTCGCTCGCACACGTCCGCGATCTGTATGCGATTGTACAGTGTAATGTAGTTGAGGAAAATGATAAATAATCATAAGGACAGTTTAAAAATGAATGACACTGTACTGCGTTTGTAAATTAGAGGCCATTTTAAATTTGGATTGTTTTTTAAATGAAACATTGGGCTCTATGCACGTGTGAAGAGTAATGAATGTAAAAGATCAAATCTGCAGGGATAGAAATTTTTGGTAGTCGATGCTTTTTGTTTACCTCGAAGGGACCCAGCGTGATCATATAAGTTTAGTAATAATAATGTTACGCTCCGTTCCCATTATTATATCAGGTGTAATGTTATGAATGAATCTCGGAGTATTGAAATCTTGTTTTTGTAATTGAATCGCGGTACTCTTATATTACGCATACAATCCACCAGCAATATGTTCACAGTATCTTGTTTGTATCTAATGAAGTTGCACTATATCCTTTAATAATGTACGATATATGGAAGGACGCTTACCAGTCATGACTTAATTCTACACGATTTCTTCAAACAACGCACTAAGACATAAAGCATTTTTTTAAACCTATTTAAAAGTACGAAAAGTCTGAACATTTCTTGTATGTAGAAAATAATTAAAAAGTAAAAAATTGGGATGACCTAGACGGTTTTTTTGTATTCTTAACTAATTCACTGTGTTCGTATCGATGCACGAGCACCGTACAGCAGGTGGGGAAGATCTTAATTGCGAATAAAAACGTTTTCTTCTAATCGGGCAGTACGTGCGATGTGTTATCAGACAGTTCCCATGGTCGCGTTTGTAAATGACCGTCGTGGGGTCGCTGATGGTCGCGCTGATGGTCATCGCTGAGACGACTGGATGCTCGAGTACAGAAAGGAAATGTGCTAAGAAAAATATGTAACTTTAAATCGTGCTTCTTGAAATTATGATTATTTTTATTATGTTTAAATGCCAGGGGCTCATGCAGGGTATTTAATTCGTTACCACGGCAACGTGTAGTATATTTTCTGTTATGTATAAGGAATTTCGTATAATATTGCGTTTAAGACAAACATTAAACAGTGTTGTACGCGGCGGTACCCCGATGAAACGTTTGAATCTTTTTAGCAACGTTTGTATGGATCTAAAGAGAGATACGAGTGTTTTGTATGCTTAAGCTTATGATTTACACTATCTCCACATAATATTTTTATAAGGAGGGAAATGACCTTTGTTTGAAATCTATTATTCAGTCGATTTACAAAAATCACGACATTAATTTTCGAGGAAAAATGTGTAATGTACATTTTACTCTACCAATACAGTGTCATAATAACATGTACAATGAATGTCTATTGTACTTAATCAAATGTAAATTTATGTACACGTCGTTCATATGGTACGTTAGTTATCGTGTTAGTCTTCTGCGCAAAAACCCCATCTTCGATTCCCGCTCCGTATTAATAACCAATTGACAACTCTATACCGAATATTGTTGCGCATTTTCTTTGTGTTGAGTATATGTTTCTATGGAATTTATAACAAGGTAGTCACACCTACTTGAGAGTCATACGTACGATAAATATTTTTTAATATTGAAGGTATGTGAAAAATTTCTACAAAAATATGAATTAAGTTTAGTTCTATCCACTTTACTTTTTGCTCATTAATGCCAAGTATTTAAGGCTCTATTCGGACTGTTTTAATAATCGCTGCAATAGATTATTTATAATTGGATAGACTCGGGCGGCAGGCTTAATTATCAATTGCTATAGAATTATGTACGAATAGACGGGACATCAATACAAAATTGAAACGCGAGGCAATTATTTTCCTTGCAG
>DWDU01003561.1:0-11487 GCA_018245575.1 Jemadia suekentonmiller
CGAATAATAAATTTTGTAAGTAGAATAAAACATGTATTGACTTGCCCAAATAACAGTCGATATCGGTTTCTTTATGCAAAAAAAGAAATTTTATTAACAAAATTACGCCTTAGATTGAAAATATATAAAATGTCGATGAAGCATAAAAGACGTATGAAAAGAAATATTACGTAGCTACTATCCCGGCTTTATTAAGTAAAAAAAATGTGTTATTATATTCTCTGGGTCCCGATATATCGGAGAGTGTAACGGAATCCGGGAGCTTCGGTTTCATTTAATAATAACCTATTAATTACATGGACCGATAAAATTCATTTTGCCGCGGTATTCTAACCTCGGCAATAAATTAGGAATAAGGTCGGCTGTACAATCATGACGGGAAGATAATTATCTGCGCCCTGCTTTACTTACTCTCTTGTTACACTGTCAACGAGTAGCGGCAGGATAAATAAACATTAAATTATTATATCGTCACGCCAAGTTTCTCATAAGATGGGCAGATAACCGAGTGCCAAGTAGCTACATCCACATAGACCTGATCTGCTTTTTCTACATTCCTCAATCTTCTGCCAGTAGAAAGCCCTCGGTCAGAGAAGGCAATTGTAGATACAAATATCATATAGTGGGCGGGGATAGCGAGTGCTGCCAAGCTAAGTCGCCTCTTTAGAAATCGAAAGTATGTCGCAGACGCACTGTGGAAGGAATTGAAAGTGTAAAAGTTAATACGATTTTGGTACCAAATAAAAATGGTTTTTGTGTGCTCTACTTAGATCCTGTTAGGATTCTTTCATTGCATAAAGGTGTACTACAATTAAAATATTTTAAGCACATATTTTGATCTCTATTATGATCTGGCATTGGTAAAATGCTTTCATAAAAAGTAGGTCTGGTATAAAACAATCAGAAAAGGTTAATATTTTATGATAGTGGCAATAATTATTGTATTATTAATTTAATATAGCCTGGGGATAGCCGTCAGCTGAGATCTATGTCGAGAAGTGGACTGCAATAGGCTGATGATGATATATTAATAAATTGTGATTAAATATAAAAGTTAATGACTGGTACTTACAGTTATTTAGATGAAAACCGACAGTTTGGGCCATCTATTTGTTCAGTTTAAGGTGTTAGTATAAAAAATCTTAAAGAACTCATCGTACACTCTTTCGCGATGATACAATCTGGTTAATAACAAGTTTAATAGCCGTATTATAAGTCCCTTGTTATTCTAATAGCCGAGGTGCCGTAACAAAGCGAAAACAAACGGAGAGTTGTATCATAATATAATACTCATAATGACGAGTATTACTCCTATTGTTTGCCGAGAATCAGCGCGCGGGCGAATTAAAAGTGAACTCCGAACTCAGAAATTGAGACCACCAAAGACACTTTGTACTATATATGTACGAGTATTAAAATATTTCGATTTAAAGTTCCACATATGCATCACAGACTATGATGACCGTTTTATATCTATTAATTTCACAATGTTATCACTCACAGAATGTAATTGTGTAAGCATACATTTAACGCGTATGTATACTAAGCCACAAATCCGGAATTTGTGTATATTGTAATAATTATGCCCCCGTTTTGTGTTCCAGGTAATTGGTGTGACATTACATCGTAATAAACACGTAAGAATTTAATTACTCGAGCTATGCGACAGTACTGTAATTACGCGTTGTTTGATAATTAGTTTGTATCGAAATAGCTTATAGGTTGAAACATGTGTATTACTGTGCTAATTGCTTCGTGACAAAATACTTGGAAATTTTGTGCGTCGTCTGTACTCATTGTATAGTAATTATTGATCGTCGTAGGGCAAGTTCCAGAATTTATAAAACTCAGGTAAGTAGATAAGTGTGTTGAAATTAAAAGCCAATATATAATTCAGATAAGTTTAGTCAAGTTTGGGGAAACAAGTTATTGCGGTATAAAAAATAAAAAAAAAACATTACATTTAATGAAGTTGTTACCGCCGGCTTCAGCCGGTTTAAATTTACTTAAAATTTTCTGATCCGTACATACCCTAATAAATCTTAATAAACACTTATTTCTTATATGGTAGTGTGCATAAAATCCCATTACACCTTAATTAAATAGATTTGAACACCTACAATAAACAAGAAATTTGGCAAAGGAAAAATATCTGCCCATGAAAAATTACATAAACGCCTGATTTGTTACAAAAGAAAACCAAGAGGAGAAAACTTTAATTTAAAAAAAAAAAGTTTCACCTGATAACAAATAATAAACGTAACATCACCCCTGTAATTCCAGAAGAGGTAGGCAGAGGAGTGTAGTATACTCTTGCGTTACACCAGTTACGTTTACGTCCAACTATAGAATAGGCGGTAAGTCTATTGCCGTACATCGGGCACATATCCACATTCTGAGCCATTAGAAATTTTTAAGTAGAAATTATAGTAATCCCTGGATTTGAACCCAATACCACTACATCAGCAGTCATGGTCGCAACCCCTCGACCAATGAGGCAGTATAATGTGTTACAAAACTTAGGAAATATTTAACTAAGTATCAATTACAAACAAATCTATTCTCATATCATATCATGTCGGCTTAGAAAATAGTTTCGTACCAATCTACACAATTTAAAGTGTAAACATGAATAATGCCCTACAAAAAGCGAAATATCTTAACAAAAGGACCGCCCTAAGGACGATATTTCACTTAACGACGTATTTACTGTACAAGAAGGACGCAGAGCAGGGACAGTGTGTTTCAAAGGAATGCCGTGAACACTCGGAAGTTGATAAATGTTCCCGCGTTATTTCTGTACTAATTAGGCGAAGGCGTGGGCGTTCAGTGCAAACGTAGCACATTTGAACCGTGAGATAAATTCATTTTCCAGATTGTCGAGCCATTGTAAATATTATTAGTAACGCGATCGCAGTATGTAAACTATCGTACGTGACTACTCACTCTGTTGGTTTTGTTTTTTTCGTGGACTGTGGTAATAATCGGTTGCTCGAGTCAATACCATAAAACTTACGAACAAAAAGGTACCATTATTAATAGTCGTTGAAAGCGGTTATTTCCTACGTACACTAGATGTATATTTAAAACGACAATATTATTTTAACCTGCTCCATACACTATATAAAAAATATATATTTCTTTTAACTATTCTATACTGTTTACAATACTCAATGCCCAAGTGCTTTGAACTATTTTTCATCATATCATCATTCATTAACCGGTCAGTAATTTATTATACGGTAAAACATTCCACCGCGTGGGATGCGACAAGGTTAACATCATCTTACACGATTCTGTTTTGTTACACTCAAAATCATTGTACAAATCAATCATAAACACTAAGATGTACACCTATTATGTAATAAAATTATCTAATATGTATAGTGAAAGTTAAACAGTAATTCCGCTAAACATAACTTTTTTTAGTAGTTCTTAATTTACAGGATACTAAATAAATAAAGGCCCTGACTGCCTCGTTGGTCTGGTAGCTGGAATCGCGACCGCTGTTCGAGAGCTCCCGGGTTCAAATACAGGGCTTAGGAACTTAGAATTCCTAGTAAAACTGTCTAGTAGTGAGTCGGAGTCTCGATGTCTTCCCGGTGTATGGTTATACACCCATCCCCTATTCCATAGTGGGACGTAAATGTAACTGGTTAAACATGAGAGTGTGCAGCACTCCTCTGCTTACCTCTTGGGTGATTACTGGCACGATATTACGTTTTTATTAAAGAAATTAAATGACTTCTCGTTTAGAAAATAGTGCTACAATAGTGCTTCGGAATGTCCAAGAAAAAGAAATTTCCATAGTAAATCTGTAATGAGATAATGACAGTTAGTCATTATCTCATAATAGACATTTATTTATTTAACGGTACGGTGCAAAATAACTGTAATTCAAGTAATAATTACTTACCAAAAATTATTAATTTCTAATAATAATTATAATTACATTAATTTGTATATAAGAAAGTAATAACAATTATTATATTTTTTTACAGTACGCTTCAAAATAACTGAAACCCAAAGAGAGTCAGGACGCTAAAGAACAGACTTAAATACCCCGGACGAAGTTTCGAGACTTTTGTTGGTACATAGAATTATAAAAATACCCAAAACGACGTAAACCTCTTTACACCTATTGTCATGCGCGGCAACAACTTCATAAATACTCTTAAATTAATTCCAGAACTCACATTGAAACTTATAAATTTAAACAAAAGCTCTTGTTGGAGTCCGCTAAAAGCTCGGGAGAAACTTTTGAAAGTTGCGCTTGCACCTTTATGAAATACGAATGGTGTGATGTATAAAGGTTGGTGAAACATTAAGCTGTTCATTTCACGCTGTCCATTTACTTGAGTGGCAGAAGCATGTAACACATCTGTGCTTTGTGCTGTGTAAAATATTTCTACGTGAGGATTGAATAATTAACCCAGGACTGAGTTAAAGAACGGTTCTCACATGAAAAATATCTTTACATCCTTGAGTATTTTAAAGTACATATTTGAGTACCTGTAATTTGTAGTATGTGTGTCATTAACCTACGATCACACTTCTAAATGCTTAGAGAACGAAAGCTATTTAACTCTAATGTTATCCGAGCGGAGTTCGGTCGTGCAACTAGTTTGAATTAAGAATTGTACAATTCCACCGAGGTGGAGTGACTATATGCTAAGTGACTGGCAGTGGTTGGAACGAAGTGCTGACAATCGAGCTCAGAGGCGTGCTATTGGAGAGGCTTCTGTCCAGCACTGGACCGAAATAGGCTGATTATGATAAACAAAATATGCGAAATTACACATGAATACAAATTGTCATACAGATGTATTAAAATTTGGAATATTGTTAAGGTTTATGGAAGAATCTCTGCATAAGGTTATTTACCGCATATAAATATGATGCGTCGCTGAGTTTTTCTTTTAAACATAGGAGTATAGAAGGTAAAAATAATTTACTAATAAAAATTTCAACTTATTTTTTTTTTTAATATTCCTATTATATCTTCATGCTAGCTCCCTTACGGGGCAAGCAGAGTCCATGTAATAGTCAATATCTCTAACCTTTAGTCCTAAATGTGCTTCTTTCATATTTATCGCTCTCTTCATACACACATACTCGTACATTATAAATTCTTCTCACGTGAAATTTAGTTCAGTGGGCGTAAGTTCACGGAACTGAAAGAAAACGTCAATGCCACTTAACATCAAACTGTCAGAATAATCAGAGCTGAATTTATTTTGTCAAGTGAAACTCGGTCATCGAGGCTCCAGCGCTTACGGGATATTGAACTGTTGCAAACAGAGCGCGGGCGTAATATTTGACGCTATCCAACTAAGTTGCCCCCTGACAACGAGGAAATTATGTCAAACGTTGGGGAGCGTTGTATTCTGTTGTTGACTACACAGACATCGATTGTGTAAAGATAATATTTATATTCGTATACAATTAATAATATTCATTGTTCACTGCCTCGTTAGTCTTGTTGGTTACAAGCGCGACTGCCGATCGAGAGGTTCTGGGTTTAAAGCCCAGGTCGGGCATTATTGGATTTTCTGACAGATTTTCTAATAGTGGCTCGGAGTCTGGATATCTGTCCGGCGTATGGCAATAGAATCACTATTCGATAATGGAACATAAATGTAACACGTGAAAAGTAGGAGTGCACTGCACTCCTCTGCCTAACTTTTCATGGATTACAAACGCGATCTTTGATATGTTATTTTCAAATATTCCACACGATTTGATCTACTTAAGTTATTCAGATCATTAACTGGCAAAAGACAAGAGGTCGTGGATCTACCAATATAGTCATACGAATGTTGTAATTAAATCGCATTTTCAAATTATTATATTATTCATGAATGCTTAATAAGTGTTATTATTTGTTTATATTTTGCCTCGTTTCCGCTTCGCTTAGTCTAAATATTCTAGTAAGGAATATGATTCATAGCTAGAATATGTAATCAGACGTTTGTAAGTTATCATAAAGTTAAATATATGGAATCGATGAGAATTGTTAACTGTTATTGCCCTTATCACTCCTTCTATGTCTAGACACAATGACGTCACTAGAGTAATACGAGTAGGTCTGCTATTATTGTTGCTTGAAGACGGAGATGTATGAAAGTGAGTGATTAATGTAGATTATCACGTCAGGCTTGAAAGGGTGATATATTTGGTATTGTGTCTCTTCGCTTAGCTCCTGAGAGCTGCAAGTCTCACTTAATATAATAGAGCCTTATTTGATACTTCCTTTAATTATATGTAAAATGACGTATTTTGTAGCTCAATAAAATGTCTAAATTTCTCTATATTAAAGTTTCAACATTCAAAGTCCATCAACCCGCACTTGGCCAGTGTGGTAGACTATGGCCTTAAGCCTCTTATTCTGCAGGTGACCCTCGTATAGTGCAACGATAATAGTGTCCAAAAAAATTGTTCTTAATCATCAGTTGCACCGAAACACATGCTTAACGAATTATTTACTGAATTTCAGTAACTTGACAGGTTATATTACCTAATTTTTAACAGCTGATGTACTAAAACTTTATTGAGTAAGAGGCCAGGCACTTTGACATCGTACAAAACGTTAAACGTAAATATTCGGCGAGACTAATTTAAGGTTAACACAGGAGGAGTCTCGAAGTATCTCGAAGGGGGCGCGCGACCTCTCACAATCAAACGTCGAACAAACTTTTATCAGGGCGAACCGAACAAAATAAATCCTTCGCACCGCCACAACTTTTCTCATAGACCGTAGAACGCGACGTGATTTGGGCCCGCTTGGGTTTATATTCCGCTTCGAATACTTTCGGTGGCCTAGCGAGATCTCTAATTGCGTATTGCGGCCTCGCAACCCCTCACTACAGCAGTAACAGTGTTAATTGTTGTGTACAGAAACTCAGCGGTGGCCTCGATGTGTCTTTCTTGTTACTGGTATGAAATGCATATTATTATTAAATGGAATAATAATGGTATATTTGAATTATTTTTATCATAATTTAATCCGTTGAAGTATTTATGTATCTTTACAACATCACGCCAAGTTCATTACGAGGTTGGCAACGAGCATCGAGTGTGAAAAATTCTGATACTTGACGTGTATGTTTTACATTCACCACTCTCTTCATACACTTACTGGCTTCGGAGCGTTCCATCAGCCAATTCCAATTTTACAGGTATAGCTATCAATTCGTACCTAAAAATAATATCCTACTGAATTGTTTAATTTTATTGATTTCACCATGGCACAAACGTGTAACAGTAATTATAATATTCGCCTTATAAAGCTGTTGGTAATATTCTAGCGTTTGTTTCTTAATTACGAGTATATCTATATAACCCCGGCCCCCGTTACCCTGCTTCATTTCACACGTTAATTCTGTGCTGACGGCGTATATTTCACGCTTTACTCTCTTATAAATTCTAGTGGAAGCTGAATATTGCACGGTAATCCGCGCGAATGAAGAATGATGGCACTGCGTTGTGCTATCTGGTCCAGCTGCAGTAGAGTCAGCAGCGTCACTATTATGTAGTTTAGATTGACTGTGGGCAACATACACCATTTACAGCCACTTGTTATGTCAGATATAAACACTGTCTACGATTTATACAAGTATGTAAATATAATGAGACCACCACATATGCGCGCGCGCGCATGCGTGTTTGTTTGTGTGTGTGTGTGTGTGTGTTCGGGTATGTGTATGTGTGTGTGTGTGTGGGTGTGTTCGGGTATGTGTATGTCTGTGTGTGTGTGTGTGTGTGTGTAGATATATGTTATTTGTCCTATAAAAAACGCAAACATGCGATTTTAATTGTGTTTATGTCTGCTTGCCTCTCTACTGCTTACTGCCTCTCCACTACTGCCTCTGTTTGACAGAACAATCATCAGTGGGTATAAGTCTTTCTAGAGAGTGATTCAGCACACTTTTAACGTAAAAAATACTTAGAGATTCCGGGTAAAATTTAAATACATATATGTAGAAGTTAGCGATTATGGGGATTCATAGTTTAACAAACAACAAAGAAAATGACACTAACAACTCTATTCTAAATCAATTGTAAGTGTCCCTGAGAGGTAGTAATAATTTCTCCTTTCTTTTTATAAAAACAGTATTAAATAAATATTTTTTATTACACTCTATACGGTACTTTTTTAAATACTTATCTGTGTTTTTCGCAGTCTGTCTGTTAATTCCGACTAATAACTGATATGGCTAACAAATTCTGACGGAAGTTACATTAATACATTAGATTCGAGAGGTTATCGATCATGTAATTGAACGGACACATTTATTTATAACTAACAAAGCGGAAAAGGTCAGAGGTTATCTCTTGTAGTGAAGTATAATAGGATACATAACATTAAACTATTGCAATAAATGCTATTGTGGCTATATTTTATTTATTTATTGCTATCATTTCAAATATTCAAGAAACATATCTGATATATATAATATGGTCACTTGTAAATTAAATTGGTAAGATCAAAATAGTTCTCTTTGAATTGAATCGGGAAAAACTTTCACTAGTCTTATTTTTCATGAACACAAAAAAGGTATTGGACATAACTGTTTTGATTAAATTAGGAAAACGGTGCATTGCCTAAATTAATCCGGCTAATAGAAAGCATATATTACAAGATTTAATAAACGTTAACAAACAAGTTATTATTATTACAATAATATTTTGTAGAACGAAATTGGTTCAGTCTATCACGTTATAATTCCAAATGAGATATACCTACTCGTGCATACGTACTGTAATATTTCAAGAATTTGTCAAAATTAATGATGAACTGACGGGGTTTCCGTTGGTATTTAAAAACCCGTAAGTCGTTATTGTTATTTCAGGCGTCGGAAACGTAACGAATGGGGAAGGTTCAAAGTGACGGCGCCCATATATATTTTATAAACGTCCATTTGTCTCTGGAGCATGTGTGTCCGCTTGCTGATATATTTACGGGCTATTAGCACAACGAGAACAAATATTAAACGCAGCTTGCACTTCTGTGCCGGATCAGAGGGATCTAGCAACGAATGATTTATTTAGTACCGCTCAAATATTAAACCCCGTTTGGTATGTGTCAATGTACGTCTTTGATGTTGCGTTGCTAGCATCTCCTGTCGGCTACCAATTTAATTAGTGGGAATGACCGACCCGATGTGATACGTCGTATTCGGCAAATAAAAATGTTATAAATGTCTCCATTTAAGAGCGCCAGCGAACCGCACCCAGAGCCAATATAGGTGCAGCGCTATTGACAAATTACCTAATTTTATTAAGTGCCAATGCACTCGGCGTCGCCGTGTTTGTGTATCGCAGTACCCCATCTCGTCCCCCTCACACTCGCCTTAATGCGTAAATTCACTGAACTGCTATATTAGCCGGCCGCGACAAAGAAACGGTAATGGGCCCGACCATATATATGCAAATAAACTTTTAGAAATGCATTTTAAATTAAAATAATCCCGAATTTATATGTAAATTTGTGACCACACTTTGTCCTTGGCGGCTGCTCGTTTCTAAATCGATTACGTTACACGGATTCGAGCTTAGATCCGACTCGGATAAGTTTAATGAAGGGGTTTTAAATGAAGATCCTTTAGTAGAATCAACTTGATTGGTGATTCTATTACACCGCGGTTTGTGTGGTTTTACGGCGATCCATTATAAGCCTGAGACCCTTTTGCCGAAATTGCATAGTTGTCGACCCTTAGTTTATTTACGGATGTTTCCCGTGTTGATTCGTTACGTCTTTATGTCTATTTCTTTTCCTGGTTTTTTCATATAGGCCGCCCCGTTGGTTGAGTGGTTGTAAGCGTAACTGCTGATCTTGAGATTCTAGGTTCAATCCCTGGCTTCAGCACTACGGTTTTTTCTAATTATACATTCATAGGAGTGCCTTGTGTATGTTGATAGGCTCGCCACCTATTCAATTGTGGGGCGTAAATGTAACTAGTGACACATGGGAGTGGACACTCCTGTACCTATCCCTTCGGAGAGTACAGGCGTAATGCTACGTTTTTGGTTTTATTTATAAATAGCACAACTGATTCCACGATTTTTTTTTGCAATATATTGTTCATAAAATAGTTTTTGATGATCATCTTACTATCATACATAATTGATTGATAAGGACACTGTCAAGTCCCTAGTCTATAGTAATAATATTAACACCTATGCCCCTTTGTATGTAATAACACAGATTAGTTCTAGTGCAATGAACGTTGTCATTATGCAAATGCATCATAGTTAGAATTATGCACATGCTCTGATATCCACTTGATAATTATGCATCTGTGTGTAATTAATTCGGTAAAGATAAAGTTTTCTCTTGCCTCTCATAGGACACTACGCATCCTTACAAACTAAAAGTTTAGATACTTTTAAATAAATGGATGTGTAGGGAGCTACATTAAAAAATATTAAGAAAAGACCGGATATCTGTCAATATTAAATTTCAAAACCATTATTAAAATAACAAGACATTGTTTAATTGCTTTGGAAAAATAATACAAATATATTATAGAACATATTACGGTAATTTCTTTCCACATGAACTTACTGTTAAACACAAATTATTCAAAAGTTCAGATAACGTCGAATTGTGAACAATTTATTCGCAATTTGTAATGAAGAAACCTAATGGAAAATTTGGGACATACAATCATTATATACGAGTATTAATCATCTACAACATATGTGTGTAATATATATGTATTGTAAATATGTATTTACATCAAGATTAAATGTAACAAATCGTTTATATTAAATAGCGTTACGTCAGGTAATTTACGGGCTAGGCAGGGAGCGGAAACGAAACACGAACAGAAACACTCTACCCACAGAACACGAAAGTCCAATTAATCTCGCCAACCTTGAAGAATAATATTAAATTTCAAGCTTTATCTATTTTTTATGCCACTGGCTCTAATGTAAAGTTTGATAAAAGGACCGCGCAGTTTCCACTTTTGAAGATTTCACTCCTATCTTAATTTTTATGTAGCTAACCTTTTGCGTTATTATCTAACTAAAAGCTCCGTCCGTCTTTATGAGACCACCCGGGCTCTTTCAAACTTAATTCGATATATATGTATTCCGTTTATGCCACTTCAATTAGTCATTATTAACTGTAATTTATTAGTGCGTTAAATGGTCCATTAAGCCACTCCCTCGTGTATAATGACTTCTTATTGTGAAATCCTGTTCAATGTAACACTTCCACTCAATTAAATGGTACATTAATGTTTAATCTTGATTAAATTCGGCCTATTTGTAATATGAAAATATTTCTGTATTTTTATATCGCTATTTTTGAAGAGAGACGAATGTACAAGATGAAACCCGTCACGTCTGTAAGAGTATAATTAGGTTTATTTGGCATTCGCTGTTCTCTGTTTATCTATATCGCTATATTTTTATATGTACGTAATACGTAACATCACGCCTGTAATCCCCGAAGAGGTAGGCAGAGGAGTGTAGAAC
>DWDU01003562.1:0-11487 GCA_018245575.1 Jemadia suekentonmiller
ATAGGTGGTGAGCCTATTGCCATGCATCGGGCACATATCCAGACTCCGAGCCACTACTAAAAAATCTAAATTAGAAATTTTTGTAGTGCCCGACCCGGGGATCGAACCCGGGACCTCCCGATCGGCACTCCCACTTGCAACCAACACGACCAACGAGGCAGTCAATATGAAAATTGGAATATGATTTGAAAACTTTTATGTCTGATAGATAACCAATTTACTGAAATATTTTTTTTTGATCTGTCATAGAAAGTAATGGAAAAATTAATTTAAAAATTACAATTAGACATTTAATAGACAATATCAGCATCAAAGTAAATGAAGATATACATACCAAAACAATCCATTATACACTTATATCACATAAGTAAACCTATGAAAGCAGAAACCACGCAATCGAAACTGAAGCTAACTCAAGTCGATAGGCACCCAGAATTTCTCGGATATATTATTTAGTTTAGATCGTTGGCTTTCCGTTCAAACGACGTAGTGGCTTATGTATATAGAACTTTAGCGCAATAAGACTAGTCGTAGTCCGTACTAAACTAAATAGTGAAATAAATACTACAGTTAAAACGTTAGGTATGATATACCTTATACTCGATTGTTTTCGAAATAAAAAATATTATCATGTGTTAAAAGACATTTTGCATCGGAAAGCCAAGCATGATACATTTGGTCAATAAAATCTTCATCGTCATCGTCGTTTGGTCAATTAAATCGTCGTCTTATAGTAGATTTTTATGAAACACTATTTTTGACATCTGTATAGCAATACTATTTTAGAATTTACAAAATAGAGAAAATTTATGTGACGAATTTATATACTCGTCCATACCAACCGTTACTCAGTCCTGATATATACATTTGAAGAATAAAAGTAAAATCACAGTTTTAAATAGCCTGCAGGTTGGAACTTTGGTTCATTAAAAAGAATTATCTGACTATGAAATAAATTGGCCGTTGGACAAAAAGTGATAATTAACCTCATGTTCGTAGTCTGCGACATGTTGCTGTCTAGTCCTGTAACGCCTAATAAACACGAGCGTTTAAACAACTAAATAATGTTAAATAGCAATGGACTACGCTTTGCAAAACTCCGTTATTATAAGCGTAACAATTATTTACAATAATTGGATTTTAAGTAAACAGTCACAACCAACACTAAAACTCCTCGTACAGCTACGGAATATACAATGTGATATCTTAATAAATATACACGTCCATCAATGTATATGAAAAGATACTAAGAATAAATTCCCGTTATAAAATTCCGTGAATTAAAGCAAGAATGAATTGGAAAAATCAATTAATTTGCACCTTCATTAAGGTAACATAAATTTACGGGTTGTCTAAAATTGAAATTCATTAAACAAATTCCATTTACTTGCACAACTCGCTAAGCGTAATAAAACACCGCCAAGCAACGAGAACAATAAACTTCGCTTTGCAAAAACAGCATCCCGAATTTGTCTTTAATTCCCCCACTAAACGCTTCTCGGGGCCGCCAAGTTCTGTCGACAAAGATAAATGGGCTGAGCGGTTTTTGCATCGTGATAGTGTTATAAAGTTCCCGGTTTGCCCCTTTAGACAAACTTTGTTCAGAATTTTGTTTGAGTACAGGTGAGGCGATATAAATTTCGTGCTACCTCAGCGATGCGCTATTATTTACCATTAGCCGTATTTATATTTAATGAATGAATGAATCTAAATATTGCATTATCATGAGGGGCGTTTTATAAAGAATCTTCATCAATTTTCAAGATTTTGTCGTCAATTATTGCCTTTTACAGGCTATTATCCTTCTTTCTTTTTAAGATCGTTTCACCTTCGCAAGAGTTTTCATTCGCAAATAATTTAAAATCACGGTATTCTATATATTCTAATTTACAATAAAATTCTTTACTGCAAGAATTGTTTACTTTATTTTAGTACAAATTAGGGCCCATAATTTAAAAGATAATGTGATTTAATTACATCGTGTACCTAGTGTAAGAATTTACCCATACCTACGTACTAAATTAGTTCTATTTTATTAAGACAATAGTCTGGAAAGTTTCAAAGAGCTGTTATTAATATGTGGGATTGTGTAATTTTAGTCTTTGGTGAAACAAACAAAGACGAAATTTTAGTTCAAGATTATTACAAGCGCTTATATCAAAGAGTGTTAAAGCGTTCTTACCTTGAGACGATGCTCAAGAAACACGTCTTCTTCAAAGTTGAAATTTACGGTCATTTGTACATAGTAAGCATAGCTGAGCTAACAATACTTTACACTGAGAATCCTAAAAGACAATTGCTATATATTATCCGTATCAATCACTTGGAATTTAACATTTCATGATAAAACTGATTTATTACAGAGTCGCGTATCACAAATTAGTAAAAATACTATCAAACAGGCTGCTATATAACCGTGCACAAAATTTGCGTTATAATATTGAAATGATGTGGATTGAATCTGACATCTATGGCAAATTAACAATGTTTTGATTGATATATTTTTTTATGATGTCAAAAATATAAACTAGCCTAATTTTATAAGGTCTATTAAAACCAACACGTTTTATATCCCTGTACTAACTAACAGCATCTACGATATCTTTCCTTACAGGTAGTCATGTAGCAATTGATAATACATTGTTTTCTTAATATCGTCACTTTTACCCTAACTTCGAGAATAAGCCAAAACGCGTGACGTTGAATTTTCCTCTGCTATTAAAAAGATTTCGGAGATATTATATCGTGCAACGTCTATAAACGTATAATTTCAATATCTTTGTTTACCAAATGGATTACAAGCTTAAAGCTTAACGTAAACACTTTACTATCGACACGGTGATGAATAGATAACCCTTCGTAATTGCAACGAAAGCACTTAAACAACTTCGCTGCTTGTAAACTGTCACAATACCTAAAGATCCCATTAAACTTCGGCAATTTGTAACTTTTCCTATTAGGGCTAGCGCATTACGTCTTATAGTCTTCGGAATTTTGTGATCGCGTGCTTTAAGGGTTTTGAGGGCTCTGTACCATATCGTGATGAGTCAAATTTAATGGAGTGTAAAGAGGGGTGATGTAATGTTACTTCGCGTTTATGACTGAAGGTGAAGTTTGATACTGATTGAGTCCACTGTTGGACGTAGATCTACCCTGTGGGATTTTTGCTCATAATTCCCACACTAGACATACAGGATTGGGACCGCAGAGCACTCCGCAGAGGACTACTTCTTGGTCCGTTGCCGTACTTAGACAGGGCGCGCCATGTCGCGATCTGCCAAAGCCCGGTTTAGTCATCTCTTGCGATACCTTGGTAGCCCGGCAAGGGCTCGGGCGACGTATTCTTTCTACGCCATGACATGGATACTTAACAGACCTTACCTACAGAACCTAAAATATGACAACATCGTCGGTCAAACTAATGGGCAATGCATAAAAACATTTTTATGTCAAAAACCGTTGTGCAAATAAAGAAATACATTAAAACGAACGATTCAATACGTACGTTTCAAAATATGCATTACAAAATCAGGTATGCGAAGGTAGGCAGACGTTATGTAAATGCTTACGCAACTCAGGCAACCCCTAATAAATCTAGTTTCCATTGGCTTTATTTGACAACGGATAAATTTATCGGGTGCAAAATGTTGGGGCCAATGAGTTATTATACAAGAAACATGTGACTACGGCCAGGTCGAGGTGATAAAGGAATTTGGGGCACGTTTAATTTAAACGAAGATTAGTTGGATATAAACACACTTTATCCACAGATAACATAGTTATTTATAGTGACAAGACAAATATGTAGTGGGTATGTGAAAAAGAAATCACAATAATGTACATACTGTACATATAATGTAATCACAATAATGTACATACTGTACATATAATGTAATCACAATAATGTACATACTCGTACATAGAAAAATGTCTTCACTAACTGATTCATGTGCGCACAGCTTACACTACTCAGACTAAAACCGACTTTGGACAGTAAGTTCCTGTTATGACAAAGGCACACTCTAAAATATGGTTTTTCAGAGTGAAGGAAATAAGGGACGAAAGTTTGAAAGACAATCTATCACTTTTTGTCAGAAATGTTAAACTTATTACGTAACAAAAGCGACAATAGACAAACGGTGTTCTGATAAAAGTTTTTCATGTGTAATTTAGGAATTTTCTCTGCAAGATTTCTAAATGAAATAATGTATGTATACTTGCCGATGTATATGGAAGTAAATTATTTAATAATTTGATCAATAATAGGATAACACTAAGACGATAATAGTTTAGACATTCTTAAAAATCTGTCTGCCTCCTTGGTCGAGTGGTTACAAACGAGGCTTCTGATCATAAGGCTCGGGATTCGAATTCACGAATGAGATGCAATTGGATTTTTCTAACATAAATTTTATAGCAGTTGCTCGGAGTCTGGATATGTGCCTAGTGTGTAACAATAGACTCACTATTCCATAGTGGGGCATAAAAGTTATTGGTGAAACGTGGGAGTGTAATATATTGCTCTGCCTACCTCTTCGAGGATTAAAAGCGTGATGTTACGTTTTCATTTGATACTTGTAATGAGTTATAACATTCTGTTATAGAAGAAAAAGTAATATCAAAACTCTATTGTAAATATTATCGTATACTTTAAAAGAATCGCAATGGCCTTAAGAAAGAATTTCATTAATGTTTATTAACAGGGAACTTTAAAAGTAAATCTGAAGGAAAAATCTTTTATTTTTCTAAGTCTAGCAAATGTCGAGAAAACCTAATGGAACACGAACTAGACAACTACAAGACATAAGAATACACTGATAAAATTATTTACAAAGAATGTAATCAGGTACTATCAAATGTAAAATCAAATTGACTGCCTTGTTGGTCGCAAGTGAGACCGTGATTAGTGGTCCTGGATTTAAAGCAGACATTACTGAATTTTTCTAACTTATATTTTCTAGTAGTGGATATATGGCATGTATAGCAATAGGATCAAAACCTATTCCATAGTGGGACATAAACGTGACGTGGGAGCGTACTACACTCCTCTGCCTACTTTTTCAGGGATTGCACAGAAATATATGATTGCAAATGATACTTTGTCGTGTGGACTTTTAAATATATGAATATATCAATATGAAATGTAAATACAGTGACAACTTTCATCCAATGATGTAAGTCAAAACCTTAGCAGACTAGCGAAATCGCAAAATAGACCGTATGAACAACTGCAATGAGTTCAAAATGCAATTGGTCCAGGTAATAAAAAGTCAAGCTTCCTCTAGTCCAGTATCTTAGGTCTTTAGAGTAGTGGCAAGTGGACGACAGGCTCAGGAAAAAATAAAAGAGACATCACGTTGATAAGAGCAGCGGGTTCGTTTGATGTTAGATATTTAATATAATTTACTTTTATACACTTCTTCTCTATATAAACAAACTTTAACTAGATCATTTGTTACACCCCTCAAGGCGAATGATACAAATAATTAAGAATTTAATGATGTTGTAATAATATTTTGACATTTTACAATGTAATTTATTTCATTTCAAACAGTTCATGCTCACAGTAGCCAAATACTTCACGGATCTATTTAAATTGATATCCTCATATCTGCTGCAATAGATAAATTATATTTCTTTTCCAATTATCGATGTCACTGAACATTTCAATTCCGCTAACCGCTCACTCAAATCCGCTTGTTCTCGCTTTTCAGGAAATGGCATTGCGCCAAAGAATGTCTTTATTGCTTGCAGGAATTTGCTGAGAGGAATTCAATAAGACGGCAGACCGGGTTTAAATATATAATGTACTGTTGGACATAATAACCTCTCGTTTGGTTGACTTTTTCCTTCATATCTACTATAAAGTATAAACCACAAATACTTGTTATCTGATCAGAACATGAATTTCGCGATAGATTTTCGTCCGCCCTATTAAGTCGTAAATGTAATTTGTAAGAAATGAAATTTTCAAATAATGTATATTCAAATTATAAGAATATACAAATCAAAGGCAAGAGGATAATTGACTTCGTATATAATGTTATAATATTTTATGTTTTTATAATAATCTATATGTCGGAAACAATTTCAAATTTGGTTCAAGATTTGCTTACCGGTTACAAAGTATTGTATATTAAGGAGAAAACGATTATTGGCAATTGTTAAGACATACGTTGTTCTGCGACTGCCGATGGGGAAGTCCTAGGTTCAAATCTCGAGTCCAAGCACTATAAGATTTTTCTATTTTAGATTTTATCGTAGTGGCTATCACCACCACCTATTCCATAGTGAGACGTAAACGTAACTGGTGTAACGTGGGAGTGTTCTATACTCCTATGCCTAGCTCTTCGGAAATAACAGGCATTATGTCACTTTACGTTATATGTTACGTTCTGTTATAAATGTTACTATTTCACGTTTCATGAGTCCTTACATATGTACAAGAATCTATTTATACACCAGGTTGACCTCGCATGTTTTGTATTTCATATATTTCAGAATAAATTTGAAGGTTATCAATTCCAGTACCTACAGGGAAATGTGAATTACATTTTTTCGCCACTCCATCTGTTTGAGATACTATAGGTATGGCGGAACTTTTAAATTGCTCGGGCGCTCCATCTGCAACAGCGATAAATCTGATTAAATCCGTTTTAATATAAATAGAGGAAACACCTGAAAGGATTATCTAGATGTGCGAATTATTTTGCGAAAAGGAAAAAGATTCTTAAACGCGGCAATTAAGCATTAAAGCGCTATATTCTATTGGGTTCTCTGATTTGGTCGGAGCTTTCTTGTATTTTCCAGTTGCTTTAGATAGAAAATTGTAGGCGTGGCGAATGTTTTTTCGAAATCGAAATGTGGCTGTTTTGCCGGCTTTATAGCGTTGGAAACAACTGGGAAATAAGATTACCGCATTTTAATCTATATCTCATATATTAGAGTTATGAAAGGGAGTTATGAACACAGTTTGAAATTACTGTATTTCTGTAACAATACCCAATTTAATCACTGTTACAATTGATACTATAAATAAAAATATAAAAATCCAGAAATGTTTTCAACCTTGAGCCCATGTGGTGGGTATGACCCATAAGATGGATAATTCATATATAGAAAACAAATTAGTTTTGGAATCATTATTAATTTGTAGTTTCAGAATGTTCTAATTTCGACTGCATTGTGTTGGAAGAGAATTTCCCCAGTACAATTCGTATCATACTTTTTTCAAAAGGTCTTATTAAATAATATAAATTAAGCCGGCGTAACAACATTACAGTTCTGCTAAGAACATATTTTCAACAAAACGTTGAACTTATTAAACAAATCTTGTTAAAGAGATTAAATGAATATTTATAAAGATGTTTACATGAGTTTCTTTGAAGGGAATGTTTAATTTTTACATTCTTTATACCACTTTCAAGTTGACCTTGCAGTGATTTCGCCTTTATCTTTCTTTAGTCGTTTAAGCAAGAAAGACCTTGAATTAGTGGCCAATTGTATCTGTAATTATGGCACACACGGGACGATAATGTGTCGAAGTTGCCGCGTGTTAACCGGAAATCAATTATTGCTTACGCGAAACCTTTGGGTAATTTTAATATTACATTGCTGTGATAGCTAAATAATCTGGCCACCTATGGGCAACAGCGTAGGCGGTGCGAAGAGCTGTACTCTGCAATCGCCAACTAGCTACTAGCTTACCCCAACTAACTTCGTCGACAGAGATGTCCAGCTCCTTGCCGCCTCGGCGTGCTAATCCTTTGAGCTATATCGGTGGCCTCAGTTCTTTTTCGAATATGTTCATTTCTGATCCCGTCTTTCAGAGAAACTCCGACTATATCTCGCTCCATGACTCGTTGAGCGACTTTAAACTGGTGGACTATTGGCACTATGAGTATCCGTGGCTTAACTCCATATGTCATGGCGCATATAGATGACGAAAAGACTCGAAGTCATTTACCAAATGCTGCCCAGCCAAAATTGCTCAAAATTGTTCCTACCTATCTGATCAAAGTGAAGTTATTAAGTTTTTATTGTATAAATCCTTAGTGCCAATCGAAATATATGCCAAACATTTGCTATTTTGATTCTGATAAGAAAACTATAATACTCGGTACTGATATTCGCGCGGGCACGGATCATTTCAAAACCGGTACGTTTTGCCAAGCGGCAGTACGGAGCCTATCTAATATTTTATGCAAAGACAGGGCCCGTCTGCCGCGACAGAGTTTTGTTGTTTGAACGGGAGAGATCAAAAAGGGAAATTGCTTCTAAATCCTCAAGTCCCGTGTTCTGAATAACAAACTAATTCATCTGCCGTTTTTGTTCGAAATTTTAATGGCAATCTGCCACTGATTCCGCTCTGTCATTTTTATACGTCAGAACCGATGTTCTGATGGGTTTTTGTTTGAAGGTATCCGCTTTGATAATGGTTTTGGTAACGTACTAAGTCTGTTTACGTTTTGTGTTCATCAGTAAGTACTTTATGCATGTCATTATAGGTATAAAATTTAGTTTTATTTTTGTGTATATTGTTGTTTTATCTGACTGTGTTTTGTAGACTGTGGTTTTTAAAATTAAACGTTGTCTTGGAATAAAAACATTTGATTAGGCTATTGCCTATTATTATCCACAGCTACAAAAAAAAAAAAAAATTGTAAGTAAAATGCCCTAAGTTCATCTACATAACAAAAAAACGTAACATCACGCCTGTAATCGTCAAAAAGGTAGGCCGAGAAGTGTAGCACACTCCCACTCTTTACCAGTTACGATTACGCCCGACTATGTGGTCACTCTATTTCCATACACCGTGCTCATATCCAGACTCCGAGCAACTATAAGAAAATCTAAATCAGAAAAATCACATAGTGCCAGACCCGAGATGTGAACCCAGGACATCTCGATCGGAAGCAGCGCTTAAAACCAACACGACCAAGGAGGCAGTCATTGTCATTACTTATAATACATCTGTTACTTTATTGTACAAGTATTTGTAAATAATTAACGTATATAATTCTGAATGATTTCTCAACAGCCAATCGTCATAAAGTCTAGAATGTATACATAGGACATTATTAGTTTTTACATGTTCTAAAATTGTAATCGTTGCTAAAAGGACCTCTCCATAGTGACCATAACTTATTGTCACTTTACAAGCACATCATAAGAAATGCTTACTTTTCATACTGGGAGCTCTAAGACGTGTATAAATGATCGTTCACATACACGTTCCAAAAAACAGAACTACGATAGTATTGTTTAAAGATGACACATCATTAATATTTGGAATTCCGCAACATAAAACTAGCTTTGTACAATGTGAATAATGCTCTTTCTACAGTTGTTCTTTGGTTTTTTATAAAGAATTTAGCTTTAATAATAAAACAGTATTCACTAAATCTCCTTCATCCCCCAGCCAAAAATTGTTCCAAATAAATTTCAAAGTTTACTTGACACAATTTTTCTCAACATCATCGTTGATTTTAAATAAGAACGCATATTTCTTGTCGTTGAATTGGTGAATGAAATTTGTAAAATTTTAACTATCTGCTTGTGCCTAACAAGCAACTGACAATGCAGTTACAAAAAGTAAGCCAGATATTGCTTCTATACCTATGTAGACAACATAAATTACATCTAAAATGGATTAAGATAACAGTGAATGAAATGAAAAATAAAACGGAAACAACTAGAAATATCCCTCAACTGTTAATAGGTATTCATGAATGCGAATGATACCAAAATATTGAATGAAATGATCAAATAGTGTAAAAGTACTATTAGACCAATCCCCAAGACCCAGCCTAGGGAAAACAAGCTATTTTATTTGCATCCCTACTTCGTATCAGATTTTCATAAAAATTCAACTGTCCTGTTAACATTGAACAATTGCCTTTTATCGATATTAAAAAAAGTTTAAAGAACTAAAGTAATTGACTTGATAATTATGGTATGTTCCATTGATACCAAAATACCGTTTACAATCGAATCCGATGCTTCTGATTTCTTTATTGCAAGTTTATTAATATAAAACCTTTCCGTGACCTTTTCCTAAAGAGCATTGAAAGATACAAAAAAATAACCGCTTGACAAAAAAAATCGCCCACTATAATTAAACAAATCGAAGATGTTTTTTCGTTCTTTTTATCATCTGCGTAATAATATTATATTTTTGACTGAGGGCTATGATCAAGACATTATTACAATCTAATCATTATAATCACTAGTCGACAGGAACGTAAAAATTTCTTTCATTAACACAATTAATTGATGTACAATTAGATAAAAGTCAACGATAATCAGAATGTTCTCAAGACGTTATTATTAAAATGATAATGTTAAATTCACAATTATTGCACAATATCACCATAAACATTTGTTTCACGTTACAAAGTTATGAAATCGTAATACAGAAAATGTATAACGTAATATAAGAAGCCACTTCCAATCAATATAGGTAGACTTCTCACTTGTTTAAGGTTTATTTTTATTAAGTTTTGCTTAGTATCTAATTAAGCATACATCGTAATGAGATATAACTTGTTACATACAACGCTGCTGATTTTAAATCACCGGTGAGTACGATGTTTCACGCGGTATTGCTGTTATCTAAGGAACAAATCGGCTTAGTTCCAGTTGGATGCCTTTATGGCGGGTAGACGTCCCACACGACACACCGGTCTTGACCACGGGTGGAAAATTGCTAATAGTAAACGATTCTAAGAGTAGTTTGGTCAGACCCTATAATCCACTAATATTTTCGAGCCAAACAAAATTTTAGAGAGCTGTAAAAGGGGATGCTAATATACAAAACGTAACTTAAAATGAAACGTTAAATGTTCGCCATTAATAAATGTACATAAAATGTTTTACATAAGCGCAGACAAGGCAAACACAAGTATCATGTATTGGGACTAGCTTATTCCTTTGAAGTTGTAACCGCTCATGAATATCTTCGGTTTCTGTAGTCAATGATGCGTTTTCGACGTTTCTGAGAAATGGGAGTCCGCACTTCGTATTCGAGGACAACGGTAAATGTATTGATGAAAGCCGTTTCGGTAAAGGGATTTTATTACTCAGTTGTACAAGATTCTTACCATTCAAGTTAAATAAATAAAATGTACAGATTCTTGTTTCATTTCAGTTACACATTAAGTAAGTCGCGATAAACTTTAAATTACTGTAAAATATTGCTTAGTAACATTTCATGCTGTTCGTAGATATCGACAACTTACAATTGGAAATTTGCTACATCATTTCTAAATTGTTAACAACACTTATCATCATATTATATGAAAATTCATAAAAAACTTACGTGTTTTCTAAAAATACAATTTTAACAGATTAATTTTAATTTATCAGTATTGTTAATAACGATTTCTAGTATTTAGCTGACTTATTTACATCGCAATTATATTATACAAGTTTATGTATGGCATATCTGTTTATTAACAATCTGTTGTATTCAAAGATATTCAGAGC
>DWDU01003563.1:0-11486 GCA_018245575.1 Jemadia suekentonmiller
CGTGGGTGGAGATGTCCCAAGATATTTATTATTATTATTATTTTGTATAAACGTATATGGAAGGCAGCAATGACTGACAAGATTCACGTCGAAGGCACAATGTGTCACCGAAACGAAATTATGGCTATGACTATTTTTTTTTATACAAAAGGCTTGGTAAATAGACAGACGACCCACGTGATGGTAAGTGGTCGCCGTCGCCTATAAACAATTGCATCATCAGAGGAGTTACCAATGTACTGCCTGTTTTAAATCTATCAGTACTGAGCCTGAGTGAACAAACAGTCATTGATTATTATGTACGTGTACAGAATCAGTGAATATGATTTAAATAACCTTCAGTTCATCATTGTTATCGCCTCGTTCCCATGAAAGAACAAAAGATTTAGTAGATTCTAATCCGCCCGTGAAAGACATTGCTAGTGTTATACAAAGCGTGGTTAGTTAAAATTTTGCTGTCAAAACACATATTATCCAAGTTACACACTGTATCTCATTCATGCAATGTTGTTTTAAATGAACTAATGAATTAATTTAGTTTTTGTACTTCAACAGACTGAGCTGAGCGCTCCGTTGATATTGCGTTTAGGTTCATTGCGATCAGTGACAAACAAATGGAATCAGTTTACAAGTGACAATTATGAATAGTACAATTTCTTATATCAGTTACATGCAAAAAGAAAATGCCTATGGAAAGAAATTTTTTGGAAGCACTTCTGTTGTTAGTAGGTTATCTACATTAAGCATTTTCTGCGGTCTTAATTCAGTGATCATATAAAAAATTAATAATTATCGTGTGTGAATATTAATAATAATATAATATCTCGAGACATCTCCACACATCTGATCCCAAAGTAAGCGTCAAGAGAGCTTGTGATATGGTAACCAGACGGCTGATAAACATCATATTTACATATAAATATATACATAAATAGATATTTCTTTTTACACCCAGACACAGAACAAATATTTGTGCTCATCACGCAAATATCTATTCCGGGTGGAATCGAACGCACGACACCCGGCGCAACAGTTACATTCGCTAACCACTGCACCAACGGGTCAATCAAGTTATTTACGTTTGAAAAAAAAACGCAATTTCACGCCTATTATTCCCGAATAGGTAGGCAGAGGAGTGTAGAACACTCCCACGTTTCACCAGTTACGTTTACATCCCACTATGGAATAGGTGATGAGCCTATTGCGTATTATTATTATTTACGTTTGCTGTGTTATTAACATTGTAGACAGGTGAATCGTAAGAAAAAGCATCTAAATTTTCTTCTATTATCTTACACCATAAAATTTAACTTTTATTCGTAAATTGAATAACGTAAAATATCTCCTGAACTGTTCACCCATGAGGCGGAGAGTGGAAATCGCGAGTAAATCAATTCCAATAAAACCAACAACTGAAGTCGCAACGATCGCTTGAAAACAGAACAACAATTTTGCTTTCTTTTGTTCGAAATGTGATACAAAAACACAATAAAAGTACTTATCATGAACAAAAAAACCACTGATGCGACTTTTGTGCGATGCACGATGCATGCGATACTTCAGACTGTGCTATGAGAAACAAAAAGACTCCAATTATCCAATTTGTAGCACAGTTTTCAAATGCAAACTTCGTTATTATATGTTCAGCTCTCGGATGTTAATTAGCACCATTGAAATAAAATGGATTCTGCTACAGCTAAAATACACGCTGTGAACACAACAGTCGAAGTATATTATAAAGATGTAGTGAGTGGGTACAAAAAAAATAATGTATATGTTATGTTCTTATGCGCTATCTAGATGCATTACAAAATAAAAAATACAAATAATCTTGTGTCCTATACATGAAAGCTTTGCTCTTCAGAAAGTAGCCTTTTTGTTATAAAAAGTGAAATAAACCAAAATTTCAAAACTGCAAAACTGGTTCTATACTTTAGTCAGAGTTTAAAGTATAGTTCGTCAAACTTAATATAATTTAATTTCTTAAAAAATACTATTCGAATAGACCGAAAGACTCCCAGTACAGTTTGAGAATGGACGACGTAAATTAACATGTTAATTTACAGACTATAATTAACCACTGAATAACTGTTATTTTATTATATTTTGTAATGATGAGAATGTACAAAAACCGCCTTACTCGAAATCATTTTATTGTTACCGTTCATTTTCCGTTCATTCATGAACGTCTTTAGAATAAACGTTATGTAAAAATACACCTTTTTAATTTTTATGACTATAAAATTATAACAATAATAATACACGCCGGCTTACAGCTTGTTAAAGATTAAAATAACGTATTTAATCAGATTACTATAAATACAACTTTTGAAGATATTAGTCATTGACATTTTAAGTATACAATAATTTAATCTTTGTTATGATTTTAAATACTTGGAGATGTTTTAATACCAGTGTATCGTGAAATGAATGTTGAAATAAAGACAAGTTTATATGGATTATTAGTGATAATTATTTAAAAATTTAAAGGTATAAGTTGTTTAACGCTACAAATGGGACTTTTGTTGGTATGAACTAAACTTCATATCTGAGTACTTATCCAAGCGCCTTATCGATAAAAATAAGTTAAGGTACATACTTTCTGAATAATTGTCATAATTAAACTCATATTTCTTAAGTAATGACATTAAAACGCAATACTCATGCATTAATGCGCTCCGTAGGAAGTTTCGAGAATAATAATATGTACAGAATGCCATTTCACGTAAGTGTATGTTTCCATACAAAGATTTTGCACAATAGTGGGCGCGCAGCAATGATTGCAAACAAGGTTATTGCAGGGTACCACCTCATTAACCGCTCGTATCGCCGTGTCTTGTACTTTAATGTCACCATCATCCAATACTCTCAATATCGATATAAATATCGTAAATATATCATCTACAACAGTTGCATAATAACCACTTACGTTTTGTAATTTCTTTCGAATAATCTTAATGATAATTTCTTTAAAAACATGACCGAAAAACGTAATATTAATTGCGAAAAAAAAATGGAGTCAGTCGTAATGCACGGAGTGATTCAAAAGTACATTTCACAACATAATTATATGGAATGTGTCTTAGATTTAAATTGCCTCCTGCCATACAATTAATAATATATAGCGCCTGTTGAAATACGAAGTAAATGTTCATTCATAAATTTATTGATGTGAAACATTTTGAATTGTATAGGAAAGTACAAGAATGTAA
The DNA here is from genome assembly GCA_018245575.1 of Jemadia suekentonmiller. Lineage (NCBI taxonomy): Eukaryota > Metazoa > Arthropoda > Insecta > Lepidoptera > Hesperiidae > Jemadia > Jemadia suekentonmiller. The sequence continues at coordinate 3,213 of DWDU01003563.1, forward strand.
TCTGCATAATTACAAATAATATACTCCGAGTTCTGTTGATGATATATAAAAATGACAACATTTAAAAATAACAAAAGGCAGTAGGAACGAACAGACAATGTACCTACCAGGCGGGCATAAGCGCTAAGAGCACGCAATGAACACTTTAGTCATACAGCGTGCACGTAAACAATGGCGGCACAACAGCCATTCCGTTGATAACATCTTGATCACTGCCTCCATTAGTTGAATGTACTTATATAATAATACGGGTGCTATCATATGTTATACACATACTGATATTTTTTTTGTTGGCAATAAACCAAAATATATCTAAAGAACATTACGTACTAGATAGTGATTGCTTAATAGCCCAAGCATTTTTTTTAAATTTAACCTGCCCGGTAGACAGACCCTCTCTTTTTAATTTGTACAAACTAAAGAAGTTACCAGTCAGCAGGAGTGTTGTCAACATTGTAAGAGAGTCCTTATTAAGTATTTCTTGAAGAGTCATTAGTCTAAATAGGCAACATCTCTTGCTGAATGGTAGCCAGACATTAGCAGCTTAAATTTAGAATGAGGCTTAGTAAAAGAAATACTGCATTTCTTTTTAGTGCTATTGATGGATATAAACATCGCTCTTCAACTTTGGGCATGAGTTTACTCCACTACACTGCTCCAATGCGAACAGCGAAGACGCAGTTTCAAAGTAATGTCATAAGTTTATAAATCGTTCTAAAGACCTTCAAGGTTTCAAGATTGTTCTCTAATAGTAACATCCGGGACCGACTGCTCTATGTACCTGTCGAACTATGATTTTTTTAATAATAATGATATAATTTTATCTGAGCTACTGTTCATAATCATTTCTATTCTAAAATCTTTAACTGTCAATGAGCTGCGTAAAAGAATTAAGTAACCATAAGTATTTGCATCCTAAATTATAACGTTGTTTAAGGCGTACACTACATATAAATCGCTAAAAAAATTCGAACCTAAAATAAGATAAAGAAATATTTCATCGATTTGGTTTGCGATAAGTCAATAGTTTACAAAAAATGAACGTTCGATTCTTAAAATTCTGTGGATGTCCATGGGCGTCGCTAGATCGCTACGAAGCAGGGAGGCACGGAACGCATGCTCCGCCCTTCCTGGCTTACATTACATAAAAAACAATGATAAGTCAGCCCTATTTTATAATACTGCATAGTGTTTTATATTCTCGCCGTGGTGAACATTCATTAGTTACTCCGAATGAACCCACCAGCATTGTTTTCAAACCAATGGCGAGTTATGCGTACCAGTTAATGATAAGTGGTAATTGGCACTTTGGGAGGTATTATTAGACTCTCGAAACCGGGCTATATTTACAAGTGACGCGAGTGCCCACGTTAAACACATTAATCAACAAGCAATCGCGATCGCTGAGCGTAGTTCCGTACCGGACGCACGTATGGACGTTTTGTACGATGTCATTTGATTAGTATGGAATCAAACAATACTTGTTGCAACATGACGTGTAGGTACATAAATAAAAAGTATATGAATTCTATTACAGCAAATCCACCATGCGATTATTTCCCACAATGGAAATTTAGAAAATTAGTATCCGTTGTATACAAAGTTTTTTCATTTTAGTTATAAAACTCTGTTGCTATCAGTTTTTCTACAAACATATGATCTACATACTCGTATATTGTACTTTAGTAGGAATGAATCGCAATTATCGATTTAAATACGATATTTTTTGGTTGTAAAGGTAAATATTACGTTTACGTTTTGTGCCAACATCGATTATGTTGAAGTTTGTCTATTTCGGGTCAAAAACGTGTAAAATGTGGAACGACTTATCGTATACGGTATTCCCTGGACGCTATAAAGACTGGCGCCAAAAGATCTCTTTTTCGCAGGCTGCAAAGCATTAGAGCTTCTTCGGATATTTTAAATTTGCAAAAATCACCATCAGCCGATCCATTCGCCTACGTTCCAGACTAGATTTATTTTAAAGGCATTACCACTTGATAGATATTTATATAATGCCTGCGTATATATAACATATACACTCACTTAGTTGCCTTATTCACTTAGTTGGTACCGGCATAACGTACTTAGTGGGTACTAAGCAAAAATCGCTTTTAATACTCGTATAATATTATTTGCCGCAGCGCAAAAGCGTAACCATCGCAGTATTTCCTCTCTTATAGTATAATTTGCGGTTTAATACAAGAACCGGTGTAAAAGTATTTGTGAATTATTTAATTTGCACATTGCCGTTTCGAGCTTACATAAACACAATTACAGCGTGCACATAATCTTGTATCTTTCTCAGCAAAAACATGGAAAACCGTGGTGGGAAATGGGACAGTTTTTCATGGAGCCGTGAGTTGTCACATTGTTTGAGTAGCGGTAGAACTGAGAAGTTTACTTACTAGCACAATTACGTCGCGTTGATCTATAGATATCAGATTTCTTCGAATTAGATTATTTTGTCAAATTAATGTTGTAAAATCATGTCATTATTCGCTTAGTTACTGGATCTACCTGTGTTGTTAAGCCAACTCACAGTATATTGTAAAACTTTTTGTTAAATATATTCTAGAATTACTAACAATACTGAGCATATATAGGTGTAATTATTTTATATGTAATGTTCTATTGAAATACAACTTTCCTACATAATATTTTTATGAGTGGACTCGCAAGTAAATAGGTATTTATATTATACTCGTAATAATATTAGTTACGTATTTTAATCATCGCTAGTTATTATAAATCATGTAACTGTTACTGTAATGTCTTGGTACCTGACTTTAATTTAATGTTTGAATGAAAATATAGTATAATGTGACAATTATATTGGAAGCTTTAAGAACATATTCCTACAGTTTATTATGAAATTGATTAACGATAATACGAATAGCATGTCCTAAATACATATAATAAGAAGAGTATATACTTATTTCTTATGAATCATTAAGCATACAAAGGTCATTTGGTGAGTCATTAACAAGGTTAGCACAAAATACCCAGACGGCGTTATATCTATAATATCTTAAACGAGATATCAAGTTGAGCAATATCTGCCACAAAACGACCTCTGATAGCTGTTTGATATACGTAAAAATTTAATAATCTTCATGGTTCCATAAGACGCTTGCGAATTCGGGATAGATTCGCACTTAATTGTAATACCAACGTTAAAAAAATTACTTACGAAGAAGGGGACGGGAGGTATGTAGATATTTATACTGCTAGTTCATCCAACGCACGTGCACTTAAAATTGTTTTTGTCATGAACTTTCAGTATTTTAAAATTTGGCATAAAAGAAATATATTGTTTTTAATAAATATCATCATACAATTTCTAATGGATTGTATTTTAGTTTCTGTAACAATATTTAAAACACCTATTTATTACTTGTAACTATTTATATTATCAAATCCTGCTTACGTTGCTTCTTCCTTGCTAGTGAACTTCAAACGCTGAAGGCGTTTCGTTCCGCCGAAATCTTAGACAAAAATCCTTTTCCCCTCGCCTTTCCCTTTCATTGTGCAAATAATTACACGGCCTTTCTTCCTTGTCCCTTCTACAGTGCGCAGTACAATGAGATAATTTTTTTTGAATACAGGTACCGAAACTACACCCAAACAAGTAAAGTTAAAAGAGTAGAATACACATACGTTAAGACAGTAGGGGTGCCAAGTTAATTCTTCGAGATAACAACGCTTTTGAAACTTGTTCCATTAACAGATAATGGCGGATTTGCTTTTTCGATTGCCCTATTGGTCAAGTGATCACTGTTATGAGTATTGAGTACTCAGCCAGGTGTTGTGAGCTCGGCTGCCGGCCTAGACGAATATTTTTTTGCATGTACTTTATTTCTGTTTCTTCTTTTATTCTGTATCTGTGTCTGTTTAAATATGTTGCCATAGCACGAACTCCGTCTTGTTCAGGATCGGATTATCGCGTGTGAGGTGACCAAAAAAATCATTGTTATACGATTATTTCCGATTATAAGAAAAAAGAATTGAAAATGTGGTAGTATTTGTTATTATGTTTGTAATGCTTGCTTATAGTTGTTTTAAAGTAACATAACGTGACGTCACGTCTGTAATCCCCATAGAAGTAGACAGAGGAGTGTAGTACAGTGTCACGTTTCACCAGTTACGTTTACGTCCTACTATAGAATAGGTGGTGAGTCTGTTGCCATACACCGGGCACATATCCAGACTCCGAAGCACTATATCCAATAGTGGCCGGTCCGGGATTTGTACCTAGGACATCACGTAAGGCAGTCGCGCTTGCAGCCGACACGACCAACGTTCAATAGTTTGTTGCAATAAAAAAAAGCTTAGGCACTTCCTTTCAAATGTACAAGTGTATATGATACATCGTACTTATCTGAAGGAAGTTAAAATAAAAAACTTATAAAAAATGCCCAGCGGTGATAATATGCAGGCTAAGGCAAAAATGAAATTTTATAAGACAACGTATTGATGCAAAATAAATTTATTTAATTTAATAATTGTAATATAATGACGTATTAATTCTATCTTTTCATTCATCATACTTGCCAAGGCTGTCCGTCTTCGATATATGTATGTATGTAAACCTATCGATATAAAACATCATTACGTCATCAACATAGACAAAATTTTATTCGAGGTTATAAATCTAACGTTACCTTGGTAAAATATACGATATGCGGTATGCGAAGTGAAATGTTATATAGATACGTACATACATATCTTAACTCCGGGTGGCTTACTAGGTAGACAGAGAGCACCGAGTGCAAAATATTTCTATCCTTTCAGACCTGCCATGCTTCTTCGATATTATTTTTGTTTATAACTTAAATAAAAATGATATGTTTACAGTATATGTATCATGTCTATATTCTCATTATCAACAAAATGAAATAACAGACAATGTTTTCCTTATTATGGTTTTATTAAATCACTAGCAGTGCCCCGTGGTTTTACACGATAATCACAATGGTAGGTAATTTACAATGCATCAGCTTAGACAATACGAGTATTTTTTTTCCTGTGAATGTAGGTACATATTAACTAGCTGATCCGGCGAATTTCATCTCGCCTAACGATTAATGAACAGTTAATTAAATTAGATTTATATATGTAGGTATATAGATTTATCTCACATTCAATTAAAATAAGAGCATGAAAAAAAATTCAAAATTGAAACACGGTATCATACATTGAATATTTACTCAACGTAAAAATAACATTGCGACCTATTGAAAACTTATAGAACTTAAAAGTCAATTGAACCCTTTGTCCATAAAAAAAATTAATTTCGCAATAAAAAAAATTGTTTCTTCTAATCCAGATAAAAACTATACTAACTTTTAAGTTAAATCAAACAATACATATCTATAAAAATTCGTTGAAATAGGTTCAGTAGTTTCGGAGTTCATCCCGGACAAACATCGTGACACTGGAATTATATATATTAAGATATATAATACTATATTTTTTGATTATCATATTTTTTTCAACTAATAAAGTCACTTTACTATCACAATTTATTATATGAAAACGCCAGGTCCGTCAGCGGGTAGTCAGAGAGGGCAGGGTACCACATGAGATGTTCGGCAACTAGTGCCCTCTGCCTCTCTCGCACCGAGTGCCAATTGAGATTTTTGGTATTTGGTGTTGTCTGTATAAATCATAACAGACCTGGCGTGATGATAATAATAATATGCATAACGTTCAGTTATAAAGCTGTTGATGAGTCTGTATGACCACAATTCGAATTAACGATACAATTTCAAAGGCTCGCCATTTGTACCGAGTAATCACTTCATTAGGGGCGGCATTCATCAGGCGCCGAGCTGTAATTAAGGGCGTCGTCGTTATATTCCGATACAAATATTAAAGAAACGCATAACGTGGGCGAAAACTCCGTGATCTGTGTGACTGAGTGGTAATTATTCACCAATGTCTTGAAATGTGGCAGTGTCATTGATACCGCTGCATTAAATTTTTGTCTTTCCAGTAACCACCGACCGTATTTAGCTTTGTACAAAAAATAAGTGTAGACATTTGAAACTATTGAATAATTATAAAAACAGTATGATTTTAAAAACTATATGAGTTGTAGCTAATTTCCAGTGACCTGGATGTTAGCGTGTTCGATATTGCCCATGGAAGGTACTGGAACAGTGTCTTGATTAATAAGTGTAATTATTGGATTAATAGATGATTTTATTAATGAATTATTATTCAAGTTAAATGAACTCAAGCTGGAACGTCAACAAAACCTGTCCTACGACTGTCTCAGACGCGTCCTAAAATATTTTGGCCATATAATGCGGAGGAAGCCAGACAGCAAGGTCAAAGTCAAGTGACCAAGACGGCGTTGTCCGAATCGCTGGCCGGATCAAATAGTCAAAAACTTTAATATGCCAATAAACATGACAGTGCACCTCGCCGAGAATAGCGTCTCCTGCAGAATGTTACTGACTGGTCTTAAGCCTCAGAAATTAGAGACCGACTTAAGAGAGAGAAATGATTGTAATGAATACATTAATAGCAAATAGTACCTTATTCTTTCTGCGTAGGAAGATCAAAATGTTAGTCGGAGGGTGTGCTTTCTTTCTAGAATCTTCTATAATTGCATGCTGTTCGTAATCGATGCTGTTAAACTATTTGGTAGTGAAAGGTCACGTCACGGTTAAGCGATGTGATTACATAATATTCAGGAGCGGCCTCTTAAAGTGAATGTTGTGACTCTCGTGACAAATTAAAACCAGGTCACGCGTGTGAGCGTAGGTCACGCTAAGTTTCGGGTTATGGCACGAGCGCTTCACATACTTTAGAAATTGTTATTATTGCGACACGTCCCTTGGTTAAGTGGTTAGTGAATCTGACCTTTGAGCTAAGGGTCGTGACTCCACCTTCTACCCAGGATGTCTAAAGACATTTATATCAGTGCGCATACATTTTACTCGCGAGTTCCTTTAACAGATGACTAAGTATGGCGAATTTATTGAATATAGGAAAGGCGAAAGAAGTCCGTCAGGACCGTAGCAGTTGGAATACTTAGTCTTTGTTTACCCCTATACAAAATACTCCCGACAATATATGTATGTATATGTACTACCACTCCTTTAAGCCTTGAAGAGGTAGGCTAAGTAGTGTAGAACACTCCCTCATCTCACCAATTACGTTTCAAATGAGTCACCGTGAGTTTCCGCGGCGAGATGCAATATTCTCATAAGCGCTGGTTGGCGCACACAGCGCTGTGTGCGAGTACGTGCAGTAGTCAGCGTGGGAGACGCGCGGACAGGAATGTACCACACTCATATAAGTGTGACGGAGGCTTGGCGCGACACACGTTATTAGAACTTTTTATTATTATATCTAGCTCGTTGAAAAGTTAATAAAATGCATGAATATTTCAAATATATTCATGAATCATTATGAGTATACATGATCATGCCAGACCGCAGACGGGACACGCAGCGAGCACCGAAGGCCGATTGTATCCACACGTATACAGCTGAGCTTCTTTTACATTCGTCATGCTCCTTCCACACGTACACAGTTTCGAAGACTATCGGACCTATTTGGGTGAAAGAGGTGTTTTGGTCTCTCACAACACCTGCGCCCATCGCAATTCGCATTGTAAATCTGTTTTATTATGTACAAAGTTCACTATTATTAGAAACGAAAATTGACCGTAATACAGGGAAAAATTTAATACTACTGAAAATACCTACTCATATTGTGATCATTCGTCTGTCGACTTCTCAACATAATTTTTCACTAGAATTGGTTGTAAGAGATCTCTTGTATATTTCTAACATTTTTGTATTGTGTATCAGCTTGTTCATTTGAACTAAACTCCGGAACCACTGAACGGTTTTGTGTTTGGAATTTCATCGGCAGGTGAGAAACTTTTTGGAGAGTAATTTAGGTCACAATTGAAGGGAGGGGTGATCGATCGCGGAATTAAATGAACTTCTGTTCATTTAAACTTAAAGGTACGCAAGGAGATGGAACACACCGTTACCTGCTAGTATTCATATTTGTATATGCAATTGTGAATTACAGGTGATATTCATAATAAAATGGCTTTTTTAAAGTATAAAATACTGATGAAGTTGTAGTAAATTACGTATATATATATATATAATTTCGCGCCCGTAATCCCCGTAAAGGTAGGCAGAACACTTCGACGTTTCACCAATCACGTTTACGTCCCACTATGGAATAGGTGATGAGCCTATTGCCATGCATCGGGCACAAATCCACACTCCGAGTCAATAT
>DWDU01003564.1:0-11486 GCA_018245575.1 Jemadia suekentonmiller
GCTTGGCCGTTACTTTACAATACTTTTGGAACTGCTACAGCTAAGTGAATGTAATTCTTAGTTCAAAGGTAGTTTGGCAGATAATGGCTATTAACGGTCAGTTTGACTTTAACCAGCTTTTTGTCAAGAAGCGCGATCAGGAATGGTTAAATAAGTGAAAAATCAGTTGAAGAAGTCTCTGCCTATCCCCTAAGCGAGAAATTAAATGTAAACTAGTTAAAAACATACAATATAAAATAATGACAATGTCTGTAAATATAGAAATATTTGGTACTGGATTCTCTCTGCCTACCCTGCAGACTAAGTACCTACCTGTTGTGATGACTTACGTTGGCGATAATAATGAAAAAACTTAGCTTTGAAAAACACGTACACACCTAACTAAAATGAAGTTTTCAACAGTCAGCCTCTATTGTAAATGTAAATTTGATTATTATTTTACGTTCAAGTTATAATGTATGCTCGCGCTAACGAAATGACCTTTGTAACTGATATTATCTCTTGACAATATGCAATATGTTTTAATAATCCCCTTTAATGCAATATCACTTTTTTATAGTCAGCTTAACGCGGATAAGCCGACGTGTAGCGATTTCGCGCGATAACGTTTTGATACGTTTATTTCGTTGGGTATTTATACATATTGACCATAATCCTCGTCATTATCATCCTAAAGTCGTCCTCATCCTGCTCATCCTTGTCGTCCCCGACATTCTCATCCTCATTGTTATGCCGCTGGACACAGGGCCTTCTCAAGGTGCAATACAACATTAGTACGCGTTTTAGGTTTCTTTCATTAACTTTTATGTCTGTCTAGTCTAATAAATACTTATGTAATGTTGGCGTTGCTTCAGGCAGTTCACAAAATATGAAGGCCGCCAACGACATTAGAAAAGCTAGATGTGTCTTGGACATATTACATACAGCCTGTGTTTATTTATTTATTCTTTATTGTAAAAGTATTACAAAGGGCGGACTCATGCCAATTGGTATTTTCTGCCAGTCAATCCAGGTGATGATGAAAAGTTGGGGTAGTCGTCTGATCAGATTATTTAAAAAAAAGGAGGTTGAAATATAATGTTATATATTGTAGGATATAAATAATACATAAATAAATAATACATAGATAAATACATAAATATACATATATACATACATTCATTCATACGTCATTGTGATTAAATCAATTATTTTCATCGTCGTAACATCACGCTTGTAATCCCCAAAGAGGTAGGCAGAGGAGTTTAGAACACTCCCACGTTTCACCAATTACGTTTACGTCCCACTATGGAATAGGTGATGAGCATATTGTCATCCACCGGTCACATATCCAGACTCCAAGCCACTACTAGAAAATCTAAATTAGAAACATAGTATTGAACCCAGAACCTCCCCATCGGCAGTCGCACTTGCAACCAACACGACAAGGTCAATTATTTTGATATGATTTATACTCACATCTACACACAAACGTATGTTTAAAAGTGTTTTTAAAAAAAACTTATTGTTGTAATCGTGGAACGCTACGTCTTTGACACGCCAGTGTTCTCTCTGGGTCGCTCTTCTCAAAATCGGTCCAGCCGTACCAGAGATTAGGCGGAACAAATAGACACACAGACCGACAAAAATAGTAAAAAATGTCATTTTGTTATATGAACCGTGTATACATACATATGAAATTAGTAAAAAGTCGTTATTTTAATATTATAAAACAACACTTCAATTTTATTTATCTGTAAGATGCATGATTATAATTTTGTAAGGCTAGATTTTAAAACCTACCACTCCCTGATTCTTTTTTGATAGTTGGTGATTGATGACAAACCATATTGGAGCAGTAATTCCTTGGCGTAAACAGAACACGTAATATTAAAAAAATTAACCGATTTTTATTTTTTTTGCAACCGCAAATGCAACTGAATGCAAGTGGTGGACGTATTGATCCGAAACAAAACAAGCAGTACTGACCGCATTGCATAATTATTATAAATTAATACTAGAACTAGTTCCTTTGTACACGACCTCACCCACTTTCAGTTACCCAAGGAACGGAAAGCAGTAGCGTTCACATGTGGTAGTAATTCATTCATTCCCGCCCCAAGTTTTTATTATAGTCGCGTACGAGCATTAACAGAGCTGACGTTACGAAGTTTATTTAGGAAAGCGTCTTAATTTTATGCCTCTGAAGCGAGATGGTCTTTATTTAATCTTTAAATTATATAGCGCGGATGTTAGACCTGTTCGTTTTGTCAGCGATTGTTAATTAGAGATACCTACGAAATATCTACGAGTACATACACTCGCGCTTGTACAACCTAAATTTGAAAAGTTTCTGTATAAAGTTGGAGTGTTTTTCCGTTTATTTATATTAACCGAATATATATATTAACGTAGTTTTTTTTTAAATAATAGTGGTCATTGATGTAGTTGTTTAGGGTTATTTGATTGGCAAATTTATCTAAAATAAATTTCAGTGAACGAACTAAGCACTCGCGATATTAGTGTGTGGGTTTTCTTAGTGATATAAGCTTTTAAAGTGTTCGTGAATTTCTTGAATAAAAACATCGTAATTCAAAACCGGAAGTGGTGAATTTGGATTGCAATGGAGCGGGACTGGTGGCAACTGACGCCTCGGCGGGAAATGTTCGCAGTACCGGATTGCTTGGCGGCGCCAGACTCGCGGGTTGGTTTGTCTGTCATTTTTTTATATATTTAGATGTGCACGTTGTTACCTATATGATATGGAAACGACAATATATTATATGTATTATGTATGTACTAGCTAAACTTTAAACTGAAAACAGTCTTGATGCCGAACGATTTGTGCTGTTTTATTTTATTCATGTACAAGTAAACATTGTTGTAGTTTATTGAAAACATTGTTGATAAAGATCAAGAAAAAGTTGCAAAACTCTGGATACATTTCATAGTTTTTAAAACAATAATACAGTACGTACCATTGTAAAAGTACAATTACAATGAGCTGTGTGAGCATAACTTCCGTTATCAACATCCGGTCTGCATCGACTTGGATACGTTGTGATCGATAAATGTTACTTGGAACTAGTTCTCTGTCCTCGCGCAATTAGTTTTTATGAGTGGCTACTCTGCGGAATAGTTCCTGTATCCCAATGTTGCTATGATAAGAAATGAGTACCTACAACGTAATAAAATATGAGTTCATTATGTTGGGTAGGAAAGAATCTTTAACTACATAAAACAGATTATTATAGTTGCTATATTACTTTGCAAATGTGCCACGATTTATTATATGCGTGTGTCGAAACTTAGACTTGTGAAGAGCAATTTGATTTATACACTGCGGATGTCTGCCCCATTGTGACCTACTAACATTGGCCCTCACTCATTAAGTAATAAAATTTAATACCTACCTAGTTTATCCGAATACGTTATGAACACATTTTAAATCGGATTTTATAAAAATATAAACTACTTTTAAAAGTATTTTTATCGCGCTGTTTCCAATTAATTTGAAAGCAGTACATGTTATATATAATTGAACAATGTTAAGCCTAATGACATTGCTTTTTAATGCGAATAACAATTTAGTATCTATTTTATAACAAAATTCTAAATTGTCTTATCAGTAATTTTAATAAACAAAAGGTACGATATAATAAGCGACCGAATAATTTGAAAAGCGAAATATATTAGCATTACAAAGCTCTAAATTCAAATATTGTATTAGGAGCGTGACGCGCTTTAGGTAAATATGCAAATTGCGTCTATTTGTATAATGTCACGTCAGAGGCGAGCCCCCGGCTGCGGCGCCGCGCAGGTCGTAGTTTTATTAATGAAAGTTACACAAGTTATATTTGCTAGTGGTTCAACAGTATACCGTAATTCACTAAACTATTAAGTATGAACGATATTGAGATTATAATCATAGAGTCAAGCCAGGTCATTCACTAGATACACTTCGTATGTCAAAGAATTTACCTACCTCTATTGAAGTTGCCTATGCGCTACATTTTGACCACAGACTATTTTATTATATGACATTGACAGTAAGAATGTAGACTATAAATGTTAATTTAATGTAACAATATTATGTATAGTTAAATATTAGCTTTCTTCACTCTTTCACGTTAACTTTAATTAGACAATATAACAAATATCAAACAGCTTAATAGGATCATGATCAAACCCTTTATTGTTCCTCCGTTGGACACTGGTCTCGTCGCACAGTAAGAAGGGTTAAGGGCATACTATATTATACCCACTGCCAGAATATACATTATAAGTTAATTAATATCATTAAATAATTATAAACTCATAATACTTGATTCATTATTAACAGTATCATGACTTTTTAAACATTACTCATTGTGGAGCGTATTCATTTTATATTTAGCGACAAATTCCGATAAGCTATCATGAATAGTGGTCATGATATGTCGTATACATTTATGGTTATCACGTTTCACCATCACACCATACAACACGTATTATAAGTAAACAAACCGCCAAAATATATGTGTCATCGTGGATCGTGTTACTTGCTTGTTCCAATTTTGAATGCAATACTTATTTTGTTCGTGCTACATATAATAATATCTAAGGACATCTGCCCAATGGACACCTAATCACAGACTTGGCAGCGTTTATGCTATGGTAACCAGACAGCTGATAAACAACCTATACATTTACATTTCTAAATATCTATATGCTTATATTTACACCCAGACGTAGAATGAACAGTAGTGCTTATCACGCATATATTTTTCCTGTCTAGGAATCGAATTCAATACTTCGGGGTCAGCTGTCGAGTTTACTCCTGCCTGTACCATTGGGTCAATCTATTGGTGATATGTATTCAGTATTGTTTCATGGCGCCAACTAATAGGTACCTACCTATTCGTTCTGTTTTGGTCCTCCTAAGCGTGAATCCAAAAATAACTTAGACTTAATATTATACACTGGAAAATTACCAACTTCTAAAAAGACTTAAAACTACCCTGTAATAGTTAGCTAACTAAAGTCATAAAACTTTCATTATAAAATAGAACTCACCCATTTAATGGGCATGTCTGCACTTGGGCGAAACCCATTACGATACTTCGCTCACTATAAGTCCGTACATTTACCGGTAAATCCCGCGATTTAGCGAAATTGGCGAGGGATAAATAAATATCACGGAACGATGCGAACAGTGGAGTGGAGTGAGTGGCGGTAGGGGGGAGGGTGTAGGGAAGGTGGGTTAGGGAAGGTAGATTTTACTTTACTCAGATTTTACTTACTGAAAAGCAATTTGCGCATAAAAATGGTTTACAAGAGTAGTTAATACGCATTTCGAAGCTAGAAATGGATTAGAATTCGCCTCCCCCTACCCCACCGGGAGAGTTGAACGAAATTTCATTCTATAATCAAATTTGCCCTCAATTCCTTCGGAGATACACTTTACATTAACTTAGTCGTTATAAATACATACGTAGATATATTTATTATTGTAGCAAAATCTTAATTCTCAAGATAATGTACAGCAGGATATCCTTATATTTAAACCAAGTGTTGAGCTCTTTAATGTATTAATAACAAGTAGTATTCACACGGGTTTACCTTATTGACGCTAATACATCTTGCACGTATAAATAATCCACAGTGTGTGCATTTCAATTTGTTTTACCTATGTATAACCCGTGCGCGTTGACTTGAAACCTTAGCGATGACGTCACAGTGGCGTGCTTGCGCGGCGCGAAATAACGTATCAATTTTTTCAATAGACTCAAAGAGCTTGAATAACACTGTATGTTTTAAAGTTAAACAGTTTCGTAAATGATTACATGTCCATGATTTAATATGCACCGATTTAACTCAAGACAATGCAATTCTATTTGAATTGTAAAATTACTTTTTTTTTTTACTATATTTCAACTCGATACGTGATCTGAAGTTAGGTCTGTATTATGTAGAATATACTTATGTTTTCCATGTATAACTAGGTTCACTTATTCGACTTAACGTCTTAACGTGAACAAAACCATTAAAAAACAATAGAGGCGTACAATTACCAAGCATGCGTACACTTATCTGGCCCTAGTTGCCTGTTTTGGTCGCCGTCGACCAAGTTGCCGGCGACCAGTCGACAGTGCGTAATAGAGCTAAAAGTCAAGCTTATTGCATATAAAATGTGCTTAACATTTTATTCGTAACGACTTTGACATTGTCCGAGGGTTATGTGTTATTAAAATACATATATCAAGTGCGAGTTGTCTGCCCCGTAAAAATATAGTCAGTCGTTAGCAATGAAGTATAGAATGATTGATATTTGCCGTTCATTCTCTGTTCACGGCGCTCGGTACCGAGGGCACTACGACTTGCAATATTGTCAGACTATGTAGGTATCGGAAGATTAAAAAACTCATGCGTAGAGCGTAACGAGACAAGTGCTGCGGTGAACAGCTTATGCCATTCAAAATATATACGTATTGGACAATAGCTGTCTGTCACGAAATAAAATTGTCTACTTCCTTATAATTATGATTATTTCATTCTAATTAAGTTATCACACATAGAACATTGCCGATATGAAACGTCATTGTTATAATATTGTTAATAATATTAGAGCAAGTATTAAGGTATATTCCGCATTGATGGCCTTAACTATAGGTTTAAATTGAGATGATTCTAGCTTTAAATCATGGTGCATACCGCTTTCGTTGTAAAATTATATACATTTTAATCCTGAACGAAATATTTTCACTTTTGCGAATATGTATACATAGTAAGTGTGTTAATAGAAGTACATTTGAAAATGCATTTATGTTTATAACTGCATATTTTTGTTGGTCGTGTCGTTGAGTTTATATCTAACAGTCCAACGTGTTCGTTAGTCGTGTCGTTGTCGTGATATGTTAAAACACTCTTGGAACGTAAGGTCGTTGGAGCGCGAGCGCGCTCGTCGGCCGCGTCACGCTTGCCTACAGCTGACTGTCAGCTGTTCCAGCTCGCGGAAGGCTTCGTTCTTGTTCCAGTTGTGATTGCGACATCAAGGTGTTCCAATTATATATGTGCCATATATTGTTGTTGCAGGCATACAATTAATAATTCCAAATAACCCTGACAAGAAAATCATACATGTATAAATATAACTTGTAGGTCATAGAAGACTGCTTAGATTTTTCACTGATTCATAAAATCACCTTCCGTTAACAAAACCGAAGTTGTAAGTTTTGTTTTAAAAGTTCAAATTAATTAATATGTTAATTAAATCGTATAAATATTCAAGTTCAGGGGTACGTAAATATATTAAGTAGGTACATATTTGTTTACGTCTGTGACGTCACCCTGCGCATTCAGGTATACTCGTGTTGAGCAGATCTGTCTGTCAGTTAAAATGTGTACCTACTCGTACAGAAAAAAAAACAATTATCAAATTATCATCATTATCAATCCTATTGAACACGGATGTACTCTCAGAATGAGAAGGGTTAAAACCATAGTCTACAAAATATATAACTGGTAATATTGTATAGTACATAATATAGAATTAAATTTCATAACATTTCACTTCGCAATATTGTTCGTTCCCTTTATTCGTATGTAATATGTAATTAAATAAAACTGAAGTAATTTTGTTTTTCAACCTTCTCAGGGCATGGCCTTCTCCATCGAAGAGCGGCAAGCGCTAGGGATCCACGGCCTCCTCCCCGCCAGGGTCAAGAGCCAGGAGGAGCAGGTCGAGCTGTGCAAGCTGTCCATCGAGCGTTATGAGGACCCGCTCAATAAATACATCTATCTTATGGGCTTGCTTGTGAGTATTACTAAGTGGTATATGTGTATGTATATATTAAACTACTGAGTATGTACTAAACTACTGAGTGGCGAAATGTGGGAGTGTACCTACCGCAATCTTCTGCCTACCTCTTTGAGGATTAAAAGCGAGATGATACGTTTAACATGACACCCCATACGGGTCCGACACTGGGGACAGGCCTGATATGCCTTCCGAATCGTACGAAAATATGCGGCCATACATATCGATGTCCATCCTGGGAGTGCCACCTCAGAAGCGGTTCGTTCTACCACTCCGGCCGCTTGCAACCCCGGAAGCCTCCTTTTTTTCGCCTCTTACGACAGGCAGGAGATACCGTAGCTCGTATTCTGGTCCCGAGCAACAGGTTGTGATATGAACCTAGCATAATGTTCACTAAATTATATTCATTTTATCTCTGAAAGTTATAAACGTATGAAACAATAAAAATCATTTTAATTTTAATAGTATTTTAAACGATAATACCAACTGATAAGCCTAATAATTGATAAGATAATTTTTATTTAATATTAATTTGTCATTGTACATTTGCTCAATGAATATTTAGGAGAATATTTTACGTATTATTTTTATTAATATTGTCACAAGTTGTTTGATAATTAAAATTGAGATAGTTATGTGTGTGTATGGTTGTGGCTAACATTTCAAGCACTCCTTAGATAATTCACATAATCCTAAGACGGTGTAAAATATAATTTTTCAAATAGAATGACAGCTTCTTTCCTATTCGCTTAGACAACAATATTCGTAAACTACAGGAAAATGTTATGCTCTTAGGTTTTATCGCGATGTAAACATATTCAGGGTGTCTTAGCATCCTTGTTTATTGTACTCATTCAAGATTTAAATTTTATTATTATGTACATTTTACGAACTGGCACGCTGTTATAAAAATTAAGACTAGATTTAAATAAAGGGTAAATTGGCCTATTGGCCTTTCCTTGTTAATCAATCCAGCAGGTCAGTAAAATGTTTTTCAGTCATATTGTTAGTTCCGAATGATAGTAGGTACTATAGTTATCTACATATTAAGGGCGAATTGCTTCAAACTGTTTGTTAATGTAATATACGTTCATGAAATAATAACGATTACTTGGGTGTTTGATGTTTGTTAAATTAAGAGTGTTGTTAAGGTCGATATTTTATGAAACAGCCCTTTTCATACTTTGACCATAGTTGCGCATCCGTCAAGTGGAGCCGAAAGAACCCGCCCTAATTGTCACATATTTGTAACGGTTGCGAAAAGTTTGTCAACATCTTTTTTTCACTTCTTGCCAATAGAAACACTATCAGGTGTGATCAATGTATTATATTTTAAGAACTAATGTATTATGAACATTATTTATTTTTACCAGGGCGATAAGATTGCGTACCTGATTTTAGAAGTTTATGTTTACACTTGTTTTGTTAGCGTGTTTAGTGAGTACAAATAACCTGTGCAAATTGGAACAGCAAGAGTCGCGAAGCGTCGAGTCTACATACCCAAATGTGCTTAGGCTAATTCTAGCTAAAATTAGTAGTGAATCAACCTGCGTTGTAACGCGGCAAGTATTAACTACTTAGTAGAGGTTTTCGCTTTGTCGTGTTTAATCATATTTCGGTATACATTGCTTGTCCTAGTTGACGTCTGCGTTTCAATACGTCATACTATTAGAGCAATGTTGCTTGTTTTGTAAATATTAATCATCTAGTATTCATTGTATGCGTTCACGCGATTAATTAATTAAATATCTTGGGACTTTCACACCTCCTACGTCATATGATCTGTTTAAGTATGTAATTGATATTTAATATTATGAACGTAGCGAAACGTTTGATTGTAAACTGGGAAGTGTCTATTTGCTCCGATTGTGTTTATGATATTCCTATTAAGTGTGCTGTTTATAATGGTCGTCGATACCGTCCAGGAGCGTAACGAGCACCTGTTCTACCGGTTCGTCGGCGAGAACGTGGCGGAGATGATGCCGATCGTGTACACGCCGACGGTGGGGCTCGCGTGCCAGAAGTACGGGCTGGTGTACCGGCGCCCGCGCGGCCTCTTCGTCACCGTCCACGACAAGGGCCACGTTTACGACGTCCTCAAGAACTGGTCAGTGAGCTTTACTCTTTTTGTTTATTCTTCTACGCAATTAATGAGGACGGTTTGACAAAAAGCGTAACACAGGTACCTACTTAGTCGTCAAGACTGCATTAGTCGAATTACAGAAAACGTCGCATAGGAATTTTGATTTTTTCTTTATTGAAGATAAAGGTATTAAATGAATGAAGTTATTATGTGAAGAAGGTAACGTGTACTAGTTGAGGCAGTGATGAATGAGGTGGCGATTTCTTTCAGACAAGAATAAGTCGAATGACTGATCGTAGTTGAAGGTCTACACAAACCAGCCAAGTATTAAAATGTAAATATAACAGTATAGATCAAAAGATAATACATAATATCCCTCTATTAATCATTAGTATTCATGGAGATTATAATTATATATTGTTAAGTATTCTCGGTATCAACTCTCAAGTTTTCTCAAAAGTATCTTAGTAAGCAGCATTTATCGTTAAATCATAGAATCGAGTCTCATATTTCCTACAACATTTGGTTGCCAAAAGCTACATATATTTAACTGTAATCTTCGTTAGTGCTATCAATGGCCATCGTATATCAAATTCGATTGTCAATCAAGTTTGTATGTCTTACACGTATTTTAGTGTTCGTTCAGAAACTGTCAAGTCATCACTGCCTTGCATATTTTCTCAAGTCATTTTGCTTTCAATATTCCGTTATGACTCACGTCTTCGTTCATATTCGGTCGGGAAATTTCTTATATGACCTTGGACTGCGTCACCACATAAAATACTATGACTATGATGAAATATTACATGGCAAAATTAGTAGCGCGACTATGTGGGTTCGTATTATAAAATTATTTTTTTTCCTTAAACGTTTTTGGGTTTTTTTTTTATTGTGAAAGATTTTGGTATAGCGTCTATGATATCATTTCGATTAAGAGCTGATGCAAGAATGTCTAGTATTGTTGAAAATTCTATGTATAGTTTAACTAGTGATAACTGGTAATGTTTATGAATGAACAGTAATAACGGATTTTAACTTTCTTGTCATTATCGTGAAAACGATTATCATCCCCTCTTTACTGTAATGTGACGGTAGTCTGTCAAGCAGGCGGACGTTGCCGAGAGCAGGTTTTCTCTGAAAAAATTCCTTCACCGTTACAAAGCAACTACGTATAAGACTATATTGCATGGATACACATTGAGTGAAATAACACGCACACATTAAAATAACGCGTCATAAAATATTATTATCCAAAGCCTGTCAATGCCTCTGCAGGCCGGAGACGGACGTGCGAGCCATCGTGGTGACTGACGGAGAACGTATCCTGGGGCTGGGTGACCTGGGAGCCTGCGGCATGGGCATTCCCGTGGGCAAGCTGTCGCTCTACACCGCGCTCGCCGGCATCAAGCCGCACCAGTGCTTGCCCATCACCTTAGGTAAGTGGTGTTGGGAGTTTGGAAGGAATGCCAAAACGCATAATTTGCATTACAACGATCAAAGGAATTAACTGTTATAATGTTAACACCCAACAAATCCAAATGAATTTGAACGTGCATAGTATAAATGTAAATGTGTATATCTGGGTGTACAGATCTCGAAACGTCCTGTACTGAAAGTAGAGAAATG
>DWDU01003565.1:0-11481 GCA_018245575.1 Jemadia suekentonmiller
GCAATCATTTTATTCAAAACTACGGAAAATACGCTGTGGAACAAAGCGCGATAGAAAAAAATATTACGGCGAATATTCGTTTTGTACTAACTTGTTCACGTACCTCGTGGTAAGCGCCGGAGAACTATCCGTACGTGTTTACCTTACGAAACGATCTTTACTATAACCGAAAACGCGTAATTTATATCCCTACCAATTCATCATTACACGAATGTATCTTTGTTCGCAGTGTTACCTAACAAATGACTAATCTGTTTCTACGATCGTAGCACGTCAAATAGCTGATTAATACATTTCACATTCATCTCACCGATCAACTCTCATCCCTCTCATTCAAACTACTAATTTGTTGAAGAAAATTATTACCCGCAATGTTGTTTCGCCTGTTACAGGTAACGCTGGGTATAAAGGAAACAGTTTTTTTGTAACCATTTTTTTATTGTCAATATCACAGTTTTTAATGGCAAATAATTATATTTAAATTGGCAATCATAACCAAGTAAAAGCAGCCCACAATTTCTGCTAATCAGACATTGAATAAAATATGGAAAACCGACATCCTTCTTGACAATAATGAAGGAGTCTTTTCAACAAGTACGATATCTTAATCTTATTGTACATCTGCGTTTAAAAATATAGTTGTCACTAATATTTTAATAATATGAGTTACTTCAGTGTAACAAAGTGAACGTTTGAATTATGTCTAATAAATGTAATCAAAAATTTTCAGTAAAATGGTATAGTCTAAACCAAAATTTTGTGAAAAAAACTAATTCTTATTATAAGGGACAGAATATTTTCTTTATCATAATATGGCATATTAACATTTACTTGAGAAGTCAAGGTGGTCACATGATGACAGGTAGAAGTACACCCAATTTAACTACACAAACCTTCTAATATACAAAATTACATTACTCCGATAACAAAACCGCATGGTAATCTAATTATCAATAACGATTTTTTTCTGTTCTGTTTACCGAGTACTGCAATCATCAAAATCAATCGTTAAGCACATGATTACAAAAAACTTATTTATTATCACACTATTTTCATTACAAATTTGTATATTTTTTAAGGAATTTATGTGTAAACAATCAACGTTTGTTATATAAACAATAATAGCAGGAGTTGTGTCATAATTGGAAATTATGTAAATGGTTTATCAGTTGAGTGGCTGACAATCAAATCCCTATTGTTCAATACACAAAGCACCCTAATGACAAATCACCTCAGCCCAGTTCTACAAATCATATAAAAAGTAAAAATACAATATGTATTAATGTGTAAATTGAACACACAGCTACATGTAAAAAGCATAAAAGTCTTACCTCAAAGAAACCTGATAGAAGAAAATATTAGCAAGAAAATCACAATGGCAACCAGAATTTTTAAGTTCCATAATATGCACCCCATAAAACAATTTTAATGAGTAACCAAAAATTCCGGTCATTAATGTAGTCAACAAACAAGTGTAAACCTAAAAATTCTAAATTAAAATTATGTGAAATTCGAAACTTCATGTTTCAAATTAATGTCATGAAAAACCCTTGTTCATTATAATCATTAAGACACTGTAATTGTCATTTTGTCATTTTGACACTTTGTCATTATGACACTGTATCAATATAACACAGTACAGTTTTTCTTACCATTATTTATTTGTATTTGGCAGTAATATCACAGCAGAAGCATAGTTTCTCATGTAATACTGTTACAGGTACTCTATATATATGTGTATATAGATATATAAATACATAAAATAACAAATCATTCTTCAACATCCATAGAATCAATTGCAAACGTACATCAACAATCTCACCATCACATGCAAAATGTATAATATCATATGTTAAACACAAAATTATACAGGTAACAATTCAATAAAAAGAGATATTTATCCATATTATGGTATGAGCCATGGGTCAAAATAATAAAAGACCTAATCAATAACAAAGAATGAATCAAACAATTTTTAGACTTGATAATTTGTATCTTCTGCAGTTATAAATACTCCCTACATGAATATTACTCTCAATAAACACAACAACACATTGCAATGACAAAAATGTTATTGCAAGTTGTCTGTTCAATGAATATTCTTCTACAAAACAACATTATCACACCCAACTAACTCTATATGTGAAATTTCTTGTTCATTTGTATTATTTCTCTCAGAACTATGTTAGTTACCTTTATGCAATTGTATAAAGGAATTTAAATAGTAACATATACATACACACAGAATGGGTGATACTAAGTTTTCAATACTATACACTAAGATTCTCTAATGTCAAATCAGACCATATGGCTGAATATAATAGTGCATAAATATCTCTTTAGTAGTTTATTTATATTGTTCTGGTAACATGAAAAAGTTACTTTTAATACAAGTAAATATATACTGATTGTTCCTAGAAGGATGGGCTAGATAATAACAATAAATAATAAATCTACTGCACATTGTAATCATTGGAAATTTTGATTTTAAAAATTCATTTATACAGAATCCCACAAATTAAAAATGTTATTCAAATGAAATGACAAAAATGGACCATGATATTGAGGGATTCAAAAAATCTTCATGATTATTTCAAAAATATAAATGTTCTGCATATTTTTATAGCAGCAATAATATGTAATTTTATTGACTAGGTGGATTTGAAACTAACATATTCTATTGTTTTATAGAACACTTTTGCATAAGTTCTTAATAAATTATTGTAAAAATGCCACCACATCATACTGGGGACATTTTACATCATTTTAAATTATTTCAATATTTAAAATGACACATTGAAAGTTATTGATTGATTATATGTTTGTAGAAAATTTAAAGGAAAGTGAGAAATTATAAACAATGCAATTTACTAATAGTAACAAAATGACAGTAAACTATTAAAGATTTCACTTGATTCGATCACTACTGATGTATGCATGTAATTATCAGGCCATATACAAATTCATAGTTTGAACTATGTGCTTCCGAAATAAAATTACATTAGACTATGACAAAAATGGTTATTTTTATAGAATTATTGTTGGATTTTTTTAAAATTAATGTTGTATGGTCTAACAATTGTTTGCCACATCAATAAGTATATCATCTTATTAATTGCCATATTTAAGGTATGTGTTTAGCCAAACAATAACTTATACAGTAATGGCAGATGTGGTCCTGATTTTAATTTAATCTAAAATATTAATGCAATATTTTAAATTAAAACATCTCAGAAACACACAGACATACCACATATCAGTGATGTAGGTAAACAAATTATATTTATGCAGATTGCAACTCATTTGTTCTATATATTTTGAACATTTTCAGATGTACAATAATAGAACAGTAATAGTGTTGCTTCTGCACGAATGTGAATCATTTTAAATTATATATACAGGACCAAAGTTTGTCCAAAACAAAAGATTATTTCGAAAATAAATATGCTACAAAAGTTCTGTTATATATTGTGATTGTAGTGTTTAAGTATTTTGATATAAAATGAGACACATCCATTATAAATTTGGTTACTACAAAGAGGGCTGTCATTTGCTTTCACAGTGATTAGGAAACAATAGATTTTTAGAGATGCACTGCAGATACATTATACTATGACAATATTAAAATTAACTAACAAAATTACTTGCCCTTGAATCCAAATCATGGCCTTAACAGTTATCAATAATACCTTGCTTTATGGTAGTGAGAATGGAGATATTTGAAATATTCCATTAGAGGTAGACCTACAAGTGATCGTTTTATTTATATGCTAGTAACCTTTTCACAAAATTTACTTTTCACTTTTCAATTAAAAAATCAGAATTTGTTAATATTAACATTTAAAAAATAGATCAATTAAGGATATTATTGTGTGACCAAAATCTACACATATTGTTGTCTATGCATGGATACAACAGGAAACTCCAATTGTAGGTAATGATTTTAAAATAGTCACAAATGTTTATACATCACACTCATGTTTAACCTGTACTCACATATACTCACAAAGGATGACTAGTATTTGTTTTATTCTTCATGTGTATTCTATACAGCACAATTCAAACTTCTCTTATGTATTCGTATTCAACTAATCATTACTTTGATAGCAAATGATAGCCCTAGTGATATCTGTTAAGGTTAAACCCAACTGCAGTTGATTGATAATAATATATTAACTAATTAGAGTCATTTCAGATTGCTCTACGACATATTTGAACAAATATAAGTACCCTGCAGTGACAGATTCTATTCTGCCAATTGCACATATTGATTTATTTATCTGTTCCAAACAGTCAGTGAGAATAGTTAACTGAAGGGGTAGGCAGAGGAGTGTACTGTACTCCCATATTTCACCAATTATATTTACATTCCACTATGTAGTAGGGAGCCTATTGTCATATACCGAGCACATATTAGGAATATCAAGCCACTACTAGAAAATCTATGAAAATAAAAATTTAATAGAACCTGACCCGAAATTTCAACCCAGGATGTCTGAATCAGCAGTCGAGTTTACAACCAACACAACCAGTGAGGCAGTCATTGGTAAACATATTTATTTATTCACAGGTTATGCATCACAAATATGATGCAGTTAATAGTTGTCAGTATTGAACCTAGTCATAGTGTTAGACGGAAATTGGAGGTTTTCCTGAATTACTTGAAGACCTGTGTCCAATAATATGATTTTAACAGATTGGAGCCAGTTGTGCATATTATTTAATTCAGAAAATATTGTGAAGCAATATCAATCGATTACAGTGTGGTTTTACCTTCAAATTGATGCAGTGAAGTTATATTGTACCAATATTATTCAGGCAACTCTATCATACTTCTTTTAATATATAGCATGAAAGCATAATACAACAGACAATTGACGAATATTACAAAAGGTAAATCGATTATAATTTTAACATTGAAATGCAACCCAGACATTAAACTACACAAAAATAAACATTTTTTTGCATTGGAATTATTTAAATTTTGCTAATATTACAAGCACCATTTTGGGTATAAATATAACATAATAAACAAGGCCAACTGATTATCTCAACGGCAAACCGAAGAAATTACATTCGAAGTTTAAAATAATGTATAAATGTAACATGGACGACACTTATGACATAAACGCCTGAACATTATTGCTACCGGTGCCATATAACTTCACATCGCGCAACAGATATCAACACTGGTAATAGTATAATCCTATATTTACATAATATTTTAAAGAACAAAGACATGTACAAACCCATGTGAGGTTGCCGACGTAAAGTTGAAACCGGCGTCCGTGGTGATGATTAGAGTTATTGTGAAATGGTTGACCGCCGTTGGTCTCCTCCGTCGGGTGCTGCGGTGCCCCGGAGTTCGGAGGCCCGTCGGTATCGTCGGGCTTCTGTGATGGCGCAGCAATCACGTCGTCGTACAAATCAACATTGTCACCGCCGAACTCGTCCTGAAAGACGCGTGCCGCCATTTTATTTTAACGTTTGTATAAAAATTACTCGAAAATAACCAAAGATCAGTAAACATTTTATAATTAATGAAAAATATGACCCTACGGAATATTTTTAAGCATACCTGTCGGTTGAAATCTGGTTCAATATCATCGGCGTATAGATCTATATCCACACCTCCATCCGCCATTTTGCGAAATGAAAGGGCTCTTTCGTAGCTCCAATAGAACCGCGAACGCCGTACTAAAACTGAACTTAGCCGCAGTTAAATGCGACGTATTTGCGCGTCGCAGTACTTCTTTTGACATGTTAACTATTTTTAAATATGGCAAATCAGGCAGATATAACTTGAAGTATACGGTTTATATAAAGATTAAAAATCAGTATGATTTACAAAATTATGAAATAATAAAGTTTCTATATAAAATAATGGTACAGCTTTTTTTTTTAATTTAGCTCCAATCTGCCTTTAATCTCAAAAATAATTAAAATTTAATTATATGCTATACAGATATTTTTTTACAATTTTTGTCTCTGTCCGTTGTTTGTTCTGGAAATTTTTAATAAAGCTGTCTGTTTATCCCGGTTAATTTTAAATAATAAAACATTTTTTATAAATAGAGAATTCTGTAAAAATTAGCATAGGTATTTCTATACGTTAAATAGAACATTAATAATTTATCGTAAAATATGCAAACTGAATAATAATGTTAAATTCCACGCAAAAGAAGTCACGGGCACAGTTAGTGTACGATTCGGGAAATGATAATAGTGGACAAGATATCTAACTACGAATGTTTATTTCACTCAGCGTATTAAACTACGGAATTAAATAAATATTTCGGGTGGTATATGCATGTTAAAAACTTAGAACAATATTTCATTTGCCATTGAATTATTTTGAACTTCAATTATTCTATCACTAAGTTGATCATCGCCTTGTGTCGCACAGTTTAAAAATCAAATTAATATTTTATAGTAATTATAGTATCTAAATATTGATTTATATTCTAATTTTTTTATGTACATATCTGGTAAAAACTGCATAGATCGTAGAGCCA
Source organism: Jemadia suekentonmiller (assembly GCA_018245575.1). NCBI lineage: Eukaryota > Metazoa > Arthropoda > Insecta > Lepidoptera > Hesperiidae > Jemadia > Jemadia suekentonmiller. Next base: position 6,516 of record DWDU01003565.1, read on the forward strand.
TACCTTGTGGTCGGTATACTTCCATCATTTGTTAAAGGTTAAAACTTGTCTTAAATGTGCAGTAAGTGGCGCAGATTCCTCTTTCTCAAAATTGTACTGAAATTATCAGATAAAATAAAAAAAGTTTGTGTGTACTTATGTACGCACGTAAGAAGTTGTACTTATTTGACGTAACAAAATAAAAATGTTGCTAAAAGTTTTATACTTCGGGTTATGCTGTTTGTAGTAGTAGTAAAACGACGCTAATAGTAGCAAAAATCTTCACAAAATTTAACGAGTATAATCATTATTTTTAGATTTTTGCTTGTTGCGGTGCTTGGTGCTTGGTGGTATAATTACTATAATATAACTTGCGCACCTGACTAAATATCAAACAAAACTATCACTATGATATGGATTAAATTAATTTTTCTTTATTAACTTACAGCGTAATCTAGTAGTGGATCTCGTAACTACAATGTATGTACAGATTTGATTATTTGAGAAACTCCCGAGTTCAGTAAAAATAGTTGTCTTACGCTCATTGTTTATTATATTCACCTTTAGTACACTGCGTATCCAAAAGATGTCGTATATAAATTAAGTGGCTTTTGTTGATTATGTATTTCCCGTACCAATAGATGGCGATAGCTTAGAAAACTGAATCACGGTGTTAAAATACTTTGGAGTTGTACAAGACCTCGACAATAATAAATATTTATAACTCGGTCTATTATTTGGAACTCTTCTAGTATAGGCACTTTTACACTATCAGCTAGAAGCCAATTTCATAACGCTTCCGCCCATAGATTAATAGGAATTCGCAAATATAATTCTCAAGAACGGCAAAATTGTGACGAAGACAACAATTGAAGGCAGATGAAATCCAAAAAGTCCACGTATCCACTGATTATATCATCTATTTATTTAATGTAGTTTCATATAAATTGAGGCTATTATAAGTTTTCTGTTATCAAATTGACAAATAGGTCGGAGCGCATTGCACTTTCCTCCACACCGCGGCCGGCCGTAATGCGAAATGCGACCGAAAAACGTTCAATTTTGGAGCGATACATAAAAAAATAGTTATAATATGTTTATATACTTAAAAATTTGCGTTTGAGGGTAAATAACACATGTTATAATGGTAAAGAAAAACATCGTAAGGAAGCCTGAATATCTAATGCGTGTGAAGTCTATAAACCCACACTTGGCCAGTTTGTTAGACTATGGCCTTAAATCTCTTATTCTGAAAGGATGTAAGTAATGGCAACAGTGGAACAATAAAAAGTATCGAAAAGCATAAAACTTATTGACTGGCTGAGTGCCCATAATCGAAATCAATTGATCTAAAAACATAAAATTATCACGTTTCTTTTAGTACCGCAAGTAAGCACGAACAGGGGACTTTAGAAAATTTATTCTCTAAGGGATAAAAAAGGGAAAAAATATAGAAGAATATGGAATATTGAAATATGTATCAGAGCCATCTATTTAGCTCTTAGTAAAACAATTACAATGCTACTAATGTTATTTTGCTAGTGCTGCTATCTGGACCATAATAAATGAAACGCTGTAGGATTGAGCCAGTTTGCAGTTTGGTTTGGTCTATGTTATGCGCGGGGTGAGCGGGACGAGGTACATCCATCCCTCGCCATTTTCCGTCAAGCTCAATTCAATCAAGTTTGCTTCTGTCAGTCGTTGTGTTTGTGTGTTGTGTTGTGAAAATTATCTGTACAGATGCATCTAAATGGGAAATCGTGCTGATTCCGGCGCCAAAGTATGGGTCGCTTGTTGTGTTTGTGGCTTTAATGCACCGTTCGATCAGTGATAATGGCCGAGTGATTTGTTAAGTGTAGTGTTTAGTGTCATATGCTGGGCGGTCGCAGCAATTGGATATATCGTCCCTGAGACGGCAGTTCCCGGTACAGGAAGGTGACCCATCATGTCGGCGAAAAATATCCCAGGAGATAAGGTAAGTTCATTCAAACATTTCACAAAGTCGCTCGAAGTACCGTCAAGAAATATCACTTTTTTGTTTGTTTCTAAAACCGCTCCTTTCTCTCGTTGAGGCGTCGACTGCAGTGAATTGACTGGTCGAGTCGTTGACTACGTGGATGCTTTACCCGCTTTTAGATTTAGATACCCACTATAAACAATTTAAGTTAGTAAACCTTCATATTTCTCACTAATTGTACACATAACATTTGTGTTTATTGACAAACAATGACGATATACACTGCACCTATATGTTTAAAACACTGGCTAATTACTGAGACAATTATCTATTATGAATAAATAAATAAAATTAGATATCTTATTCTATCTATTTTCCATTTCATCCTAGTTTCGAATTCTTCACAAACACTTATTAATATTCATACCGAAGGCGTTTCATTTTAATAAAATACTTTAAAATATATATCCATACAAACAATGTTTAGTTAAAATGTTCATTATTAAATATTCCACAAAAATTAAAACATGCTTTTCATATTATTTTTATTTGGAGATAATTATATATCATTGTCTTTAAACACCAACAAGAAAAACAACTTTGTATTTTCTGACTAATTAGGTATGTCTCCTGAAACAATCATGTTATATTACATAATAATCTATTAATAAACTTAATCAATGTTACTGACTATAGGAAGATATCTAAAGTTTTTTTTGTTTAATTGACTAACGTTGTTTATTATAGGGAGAAGGCTTAAGATATTTTTTAAAAATTTATCTGTTTCTTGCTATACACAGATTTGTAAAGGTCTATCTATGCTGCAAAAAATATTATTGAATGTAAAAAAAAGTTTTCAGGTGCCTAAACTTAAGTACCTTTGAGGAGTTGTTCAGTATACAATCTAAAATATACAGTCCCAGTTAAGCTTCAAAAAAATTACATTCATTTTCCCTAGGTGTTTTTTTTCCCAAGAATTTTTAGGGATATATTTACTTTAGCAAACTATTGCACAATTTAGGCTTGTCAAATGGCCACATAATTCTGTGCTTTATTATGGTTTCTCTGAGTAACATAGAGTAGAGATCAAGAAGAAGAACTATTTTATGATTTAACTACTCAATATCACATCTCTTTTATTGTCTCTCACTGAAATTGCCAGTTTTTTAGATATACCCACACACACTCTGTAACTTATCAGAATCTGTTCAACATTGTTTGATGATTGTAAATTGTGTTCTCTTAGAAATGTTAATTTCAAATAATGTAATTATGAAGAGTATGTATAGGCAATTATAGATGAGGTGTAGTAGAATGCTGTATTGTATTGGTTGTAAGCACAACTTCTAATCTAGAGGTCTTGGGTTCACTGAGTCGGCGACTATTGGTTTTTTTTAACTTAGATATTCTGATAGTGGCTCAGAATGTGGATAAGTCCCCGATGTATGGCAATAGGCTCATCCCCTATTCCATGGGATGTAAACATAACTGGTGAAATGTGAGAGTGTATGACACACCTCTGCCTACTTCTTTCGAAATTAAAGGTGTGATGTTACGTGCAGTAAAATCTTTTTGTTACATCTTTGACTATAACACTTAATACTCTATGTACCTGATGATTTAAATGATTTTGGATAATCATAACTACCAACTGCCGATCAAGAGGTCCTGGGTTCGATTCCCAGGTTGGACACTACAATTTGTCTAATTTAGATTTTCTGATAGTGGCTTGGAATCTGGATTTGTGCCCAATGCATGGCAATAGGCTCACCACCTATTCCATAGAGGGATGTAAACATAACTGGTGAAACGTGGGAGTGTACTACACTCCTCTGCCTACCTCTTCGGGGATACGGGCATGATGTTGCAAACCTTTGTGGGTCTATTAAATAGCCAATAATAGGCTGGCATTCAGACCCTGACCTATTTAACGAAAAATGTATTACAATGACCCCTTTTATTGTTAGTATTCGACCAGCACAATACGTAACGTAAGGAACGTCTAATAAAAGCGGTCAAGCGTAAACGCGTGCGTCTCCAGCCGTGTTTCAACTTACTGCGTTGTCGGGTCTCGGTTCATTGGTGCATAATTTCGCTGCTGAATATGCGCTGCGTGCTTGTGTTCAAAATGTGACCTTAGTGTGACCCGGAATAAGACTGTATCTTCATTGTCACGTGTGTTACAAATAGGAGCGCTGGGCCTCGGTTCGCGGTGTGTTATTGCTGTCGGATTGCGTACGTGGCGTGGGTGTGAAGGATGTTCGTCGGTGCATTCGTTCGGAAGACTGGTCGCCGTTGTTCAACTTGTAATGCGCCTCGACAGCGGCTTGTGTATGCACGTGTCCCGGCTAGAGTCGCAAACCTGTACGGCGATTTATATGGGTTGGTCTGTGCACGATGGCGCTCTGGTGCGTCCTCAGGCACTTCGTTAAATTCCAGGCAGCCGTACCTAAGGCCATTGCATTCTTGTTATGCCAATCGAGTATATTAAGTAAAACACCGTGCTTTGCTGTTGTGTGTGTTGGTGTGTGTGTGCGTGCGTTTGTGTGTATTGCCGTACTCAAAGTAGTGTAGGTACTCCAATATGCAGCTCAAAAGTCGATAATCCGTGAGCGTGAAAGTTTTACGCAACAAAAGCAATGTCACAACGAATGAGGGTTTGGCGAACGAACGAGCGTACTGAAAATTTCAGCCAATATTTCATTTTTCGACGGCCACCGGTCTACTGGCTTGACTGTAATTTAAACCGACTTTTCATTAACGAGATCCTTTTTTCCTCCTGTATAAAATTACGCAGTGTTTCGTGGTGTCGCAGTTGTACAAAGATCTCAGGTTCGAATCCTGGCAGAGTCGCCGTGTTTTAGCCACGGTACTGGTATAGTACTATACGTTATATATCGGACACTAAATCCGTACACTATATACTGTAAAATGGTAATGTAAAATGGTGTACACTGCCTCGTTGGTCGTGTTGGGTGCAAGTGCGACTGCCGATCGGGAGGTCCTGGGTTCGATTCCCGGGTCGGGCAC
>DWDU01003566.1:0-11479 GCA_018245575.1 Jemadia suekentonmiller
GGTGAAACGTGGGAGTGTTCTACACTCCTCTGCCTACCTCTTCGGGGACAACAGGCGTGATGTTACGTTTTTTTTTATAAACGACTATTTCATATGTGAGGTGCCAACGTTGAGGTGTGATTTTTCAACATTAGTTATAAACGACTCATTCCTAGTTAGGGCCATTAGCTGTTCTGCCGACACATTTATTACATTAACAGCCTTGGCTATATTTACATAATTCCCTTTTATCCCAACAACTTTTTGTAATGCCGAAACAAAGGAAAACATTAGGTAGGTATATTTGGTTTGACTTTGCAGGGAAAATTTGGTGCGACAAATTATATTCGCATTAACTCTCAGTTCAATCTAAAGGGGACATTAGTCCTGGAAATGTTTGATTGCGTACAGCGCTCGTAGACCGTCACTAGAATATTAGACCAAACGATAGAGCGGATGGTAGAAACCCACGGCGGCCGGCCCAGTTCGTTTCGCTCGTTCTGTGACACATACCAACCCAATCTAATCCATCCTGGAAGAAATGTATGACCCAGGAGCATAAATTCCGTTGAAGCACAGTTTTAAAATATTCAATTTCTTTATTGAATGTAGAAGTTCATTAAGAATCTTTACTTTGTTAATATTACTCAATTACGTTCTTTTGTCCCAGGCATGTTAATAGACGACTATATTTTTAATCTTGCTGATATTACTTTAATCTTATTCAAGGTTAGGGTATCTAAAACAGCCTTTAATATACAACAATCTTTTAGTAATGCGTTCGGTTTTTTTTGTCTGGCCGATAAAATTTCATATCATCATATATAGGAATACAGTTTTTGAAATTTGTTATGAAACATTATGTACCTTAAGATTTTATTTTTAGCTCATAATCTTATGGAGGTGAGTAATATTAGCATTCATCTATTTATCTGACTTCGGAGGTCCACTGCTGTAAACAGGTCTGCCCCTAGTTGGCGACACTCCTTTCGGGCTTTCCGATTCTGGCAGTATTCCTGTCTTCCTCATATCTTCAGGTCAAATGCCAGGAGGGTGACCTACGTTCATTTCACCGACAAGTGACCGCCACTCATTGATCTTTCTTCCCCATTTGTTATCAGTCGTTCGAGCGATGTTGCCCGCTCAGTGCTACTTCAACTTGCTAATTTTGTGAGCTATGTCGTTGACCTTAGTTCTTTTACGGATTTAATGATTTCGGGCTATGTGGCGCAGAGAAATACCGCGCATAGCTGTCTCCATAGCTCGAGCGAGTATGAGTTTGTGTATAATAACCTACAGCAAAGCACCACGTCTCAGCACCGTAGGTCATCACTGGTAATATACGTTGTTGGAATATTTTCGACTTAAGGCACGATGCAGGCAGGATGAAAGCACGAGATGTTGGACGCCAAGATATTTCGTAATTTCCCGAACGCTACTAATCCGAGTCCGAATTTTAGAATAACCCCTATGTCGAAGTTAGACTTACACATTCGGTTCATTTGTCCCAGGTAAATATACAACTTCGAGTCAGTATCGTCAACAGCCGGTATGTGTTTGACATACGGGCCGTGTATGGACGTTACACAAGATTTTCGTCTAGTCATGTTCATCTGAAGACCCTACTGTTGTTGTGAGACTCTGCTGAGATCACTGAGCATAGTGCTGAGATCGTCAGAGCCATTACGCCGAGTTCACTATATCATCGGGAAATAACAGATGTGTGTGAGGTGTTCGTCATTGATGTTAATGCCCAGCCTTTTCCACTTCATCACCTTAAACACGTCTTCCAGTATAGCGATACAAAGTTTCAGAGATATCTCTTTGTGTAGCGTCTTGCTGCAGCTGGATGTGGTTCGAGCTTCTGTCATGCAATCGGACTGACATAGATATTTAAGCAGAATGAAATATTTTTAAATTAATTAAAGCAAAGTTAGATTATTTCATTGCAATATGAAAGCTTTAAGTCATAATGGGGCGAGCAGTAGTTTCTGCAAATTATTTTCTAGCCGTAGCGCATTGTAGTCGGCGCATAATAGCCAAAGCATAATGTTCCACTTCCAAGCTATGCGGACTGCAGTTGCGGTGTACGTATACTTCCGAATTGTATTATAATATTTTAAATAACATTTATGCTGTTGTTAATGTAATCAATTGTTTTCTTCAAGTACATAGGTACGTGAAATATGTGCAGTGGTGTAGTTATATAATATCTATATTTTCTGATCACATCTTCGAACTGTCAAGCTCAACAGATCTCCTAAAACGTATTACAAGTATTTCAAGGTTAGTCACGTGTGTGTGTTTTACATCGTCTCGTATACGACAATAGCTTGTAACATTTGTTTGGTAATAAAACGTAAATATAACAAGAATATAAAAATTGCCTGCGTTATAGAAATTCCTTTCAATCGCTTCCCACATTATACAAAATGTGGGACTCTACTGTATCCTCCCCTTCTCATCCTACATTTCTTTTAGCTTAAAATAGAATCTATTAGAGGTATTTTGCTTCTGTTAAACAAATTTACTTATCTACATAGAGATTGTTGTATGAAACCATCCTCACCATCTTCGATTCGATCATTTTAAAATGTTATCAATTACTTAACCGTCATTTCAATATCATTTCTACCGATCTGAAACGAAAATGAATAAAATAAGTTACAAACAAACCAACAGGCATATAAAATAAATTTAGGCATAATTAAACATTATTGTAACAGCAACAATTTAGTAAAACCACTATTTTGTTAACTAAAGCGTAGTGTCAAACAACAAACTTACCTGTTTCCTTTTAACGGCCAGATTGTAACATAAATATGTTTCGTTAGTGAACTACGTACGTATATTAAGAGCTCATAGGTATCGCACTTATCCGAATGAACGCTATTACCCTTAATGACGATGTTACGCGCATTCTACAATAAAGCTTATATTTCTTAACAAGCATAGGTTCACTACATGTCTCAAAATTTAGCTTGTGCATAGAACAAGCCATATTTATATACTTTTTATTCTATTTCTACATTATAAACTAGACTACATGTAAATATAAATGTAAATCTACTGATATATTTCTTATATACGAAGATTCTGTATCCTTGTTGTTCCGTTATTTTTAAGTGAGGTATAATTGACATAGGAACGAGTATATGTAGGTATTTAAATGCATACGTCTGCCTTGCAAATAGTGATGGCAGAATGTGTGGACAGTGAACACAATAAAAATATATCTATTAACAATTTTTAAACCTGTAATAAAGTACGTAGCTAATAGCTACACACATTTTTTACATTACACAAATGTAAAAGAAAAAATCACAATTTAACATTTATTGAGTTCTACTAGCTAAATACTAACATTAATTAGAAATACTCTTTAAAACAGATGCTCGAATACAATGTATAACAGTTAAAAATGTGAGCTATTCTAGTCAATTCAGCATAAATAATTGATAGATAATATTTACGAGTAATCAAGCCAGGCATATAATACATATATTGGCCAGAACTTGAAAAGTGAATGTCTTAAAGGAACGTGCGGTTTTTTGCCGTAATTACCTTTAAAATGTCTTGTAGCGCCGCACGCCTTTGGCATGAGTCGTACGAGTATGTAGGTACGTACCAACGGCATTGAATTACTCATCGGTATGAATCAATGCCTCAATCGTCATGGCGAGTTAAATAACATTATAAGTATATGTATTGTAATAAATGCACCATTCTTCACATACTACATAAGTACTAATACAAATACATACAACAAACTTGCGTGCATACTAAATCAGCTATCAATAACACAATATGAATATAAACTGACGTCCGAATAACGAAAAAGAAAACTAGAAAACTGTCATAGTTTCAAAATTTTATATGTTAACGAAAGCGGTCTTATTTTATCTAAAACTTTGTGGTTTTAACAAAACATTATATTTATCTACTGGCTTTAATACCTACGTTATACCTATAACAAGAATATTTGAATCAAGACACAAATAATTTCAAGCTGTATTAATCAAATTATTTGACATTAGTATGGTGTGCAACGAATATCTCGTCGTATCGATATCGAGGAATTACTTACAGCGAATCGATTAATTTTTTAGATATATAACTTGGAAAGAATGGCTCGGCGAGTTATACCGATTCGGGGAGACGGGAATTGCATGTTCAGATCTGTATCGTACTGCATATATGGAAGTCAAGAAAGGCACAGAGAAATACGTTTGAGGGTCGTGGATCGGGTCGTCGAACATTGGCATCGATATAAGGATTTCATAATTGGAGATCGATCGTACGGGCAGGCAATGTACCATCAGTCTGATTATCGGAATTTAATGTCTCGGGACGGAGAGTACGCCGGTCACGTAGAACTGCATTGCGTCAGCGAGATATATGACGATTTTACTTTTATGGTCCACAGAAACGGCTGTTCAAGGACTATAGATTACGGGCACGGGAGAATCGTAAAACATTTATTGTTTTCAGGTTATTTAGACGCAGGCCATTACAGTGTTTTGGAATATATCTGAACAATTAAAGAAAATACAATCTTAACCCATTATTTATGAATTATTTATTTTTAATATCTGATTAATAAAAAAATATCCTATCATATTTTCATGAAAAGGTATTCACACAGAACAATGTGGCATTGGCACAATTCCTGGCTATTATTCGTTAAATTCTCGCAAAGTACGTGAAAGTAAATGAATAATTTGAACAATGGCCTGTGGACGATGTTCAATAGGGGCATATTGAGATGAGCGCCCGGACTTGTTAGTTAAGTTAATAAGTGGGGTCAAACATCGGGGTCCGTAATTCGATTGACTAGAGTTCAATCGTAATAGTCCTGGAGGGAAGAGGGTGAATCGACATTGTTAGGCATGTTGTTGTATATTTAGAAATCTAAGTGGAGAATGAGCATGCATTGTTGTCAATAGACATTTTTCTTATTCCAATGCCAACTTACAACTGACGGAAAATGCCATTAAGTTGAAAACTGAAATGCACATTTCTAGGAAATCCAAGTGTGTTAAAATTTCCAAATAGAAATTTTTTGAACGTCATGCGGGCAGTGTCATTAAAACTTAAGGACTCTGTTCTCAAATGGACCTTAAGGCGAACCTTAATATTATCCTGAAGGTGAATTCTATTCATTATTTAAATTATTTACAAAGGCATGCGCCATAAAACCAGCATTAAGCGTTTGAATATCAATTTAAGTTGGGGAATTAACACGAAAATATGTAAACCCCTTCGTAGTTTATTTGGGCTATCATTAGATGCTATCTTGTAATTTAATTTTTCGCACCTACTTGACCGTTTAAAAAAATGTCGTACTTTCAATTTAGGTTTGTCTGAACTGTGTGTTTACCTTGATATATTTTTTATGATTTTTTTTATATAACAAATAATTGATTTGGTGTAGTACCAACCCCGTACCAATACCGTAGGGTATTATGACTACATGTTTGTTTTGCTATAAGGTTTATATAATGCCATATTTTATTATTCGTTCAAATTATTATTCATACATGACTTATGTGAAAGCGAGTAAATTATTAGTTGGACTTTACTCTTCAGTCGTGTGTGAGTGTGTGTGTGTGTATTGTACATTTGGCTCAAGCATAGTTAAAAAAACGAATTTACTTAATTGCCCAGTTAGAAGGCCACTGGTCGCTACACATTCCAAGCTTATATTGTTGATTATAAATGTCAAATACCCTCGTCAAAAACTTTAGTTTAGTTTTAAATTAATTTACTGTTTGTTTATTAAAATTTATTTCACAATGTACGTACTTTTAATAACACTTTTATCATTTTTTTAAATAAAAAAAATCTGCACATTAAGCAAGTGATACAAAGAGCAATACAGTAATTATAATATGTCGGATGTCTTATTGGTGAGAATAATCTGCCTATCGAAACGTTTATAGACGTGTATACGCAGAAAAGTTCTTAAGACATTAACCGTACCTACATCAGTAAAATAGAACGTAAAATACGTTTGAATAAAATTCGTGTAAGTGTAAGCGCGTAACGTCATACGCGACACATATGTATGTTTTGTATCAAAACCATTATTCATTTATTCCAGTTGTTATTTATAGTGAATAAAATTATGATTTAACAGTCACTCGTATCTGGATTCTTTCACGGCCATGGACAAATGATAATTCACATGCATACTTTTAAGGCCTTGTGCTAAAGATACTTGACAGATAAAAGTATAATTCAAACTGTGAGCCCGCGGTAATTTTCCGTCTAGTTTTTAATTAATACAAGTCTTTGTTGTAAAGGCCTTGTCTAGTTATTAAATGCGTCGTACTTCTTAAGTTTTAAGCAACCTAAGGCCGAAATTACGGTATGGACTAAATTATTTTGAATTTGAGATATAAATGTAACATGAACCTAGTGTAGCGTGCATCAAGAAGCTGCACACGGGGCTTTTATAAAAATATAACGTAACATCACGCCTGTAATCCCCGAAGAGGTAGGCAGAGGAGTGTAGAACACTCCCACGTTTCACCAAAAAACGTAACATATAATTTTAATAAATATACACATTAAATATTTAATTTATCTAACACATGCGTATATATTATACTCGTGTGTTAAATTATTCATGTGACTCTTTATTAAATCAGTTATGGACTAAATAAAGTTTACTGCTGTTTATTGACCGCTCTCGTTTGATAATTCCCATACATAAAAAAATGAGAATCGAACTGACGACACTGGTAAAATAGTGGAAGACTTTCAAACATCTCTTGTTCGCAATGTAAATATAGTCTAGACATTGAATTTACGCGATTCCCGTTTGGAAACGCAAAGAACTACTAGGTCGCTTGCCCGAAAAGACTTCAAAGCCTTCATGAAAGCTAATGAACGTTAAAGAAACGCGAAAAGAAAACTCCCAAGACATACCATCGTAAATAATACTTGAAAAACTTCTATGACGTATCCGTGTACCTGTTTATTGATATTGAGAAAGTAGACCGAAACTAATCTAAGTTGTTACATAAAGTTTGCCTCCGGTACTACATGTACTGTAATAAAAGTGTGTAAATATTATTTGACTTAGATATGGTAGAGGTAAATATAAGCTCGAAAGATTATTTTAATGTATGTTTAAAAGCAATATTTGGAAGATGACACTTGAAAATGTTGGCTATGCACTTTTAAAAATAGAATTGCTTATCCTAGTCCAATGAAAGTCTTACTACTAGGATTATATCTGATACAAACTACAAGTTTGCCCTTCTGTCAAGCGTTAAGTGAATTTCACATTTTCATTACGACTTAAAAGTTCATTTGATCATTATGTGGATAGGACCATATTAAAAGTAGTCATCATCATTACACTGAGTTTAATAAAAGGTGGTCGCTGTACGCACTAACTATTTGAATCGAATCCCGAATATTAATCTAACATGCACCTAAAAGTACTGTTTAAACATTCGCGTGTCTGTTCGTCATAAACTTTAATATATATCTAAGTAGCGGCAGAATAAACAGTGTCTTTATTTCATTGGGAAATATGAATATCATCAATCTCGTTATCGTCCTATTGAACAGGGGTCACTCACCGATTAAGAGGGGTCAAGGCAACAGTCCGCAACGCCGGCTAAGGATATAAGTGGACTTTAAACACTACAGAAAATTTTACGAGACACACTCAGGTGAACTTTTTCCACGATATTTTTTGTTATTGTTACATGTCACATTGAAACATGTTACTGAAGTTCTGTTAAAGAAACTGGTGAAACGTAGGAGTATACTACAATCCTCTGCCTAGGTCCTCGCGGATGACAGTCGCGAAGTTACGTATGCTATATTTTTATTAAACAACTTTAACAATGCAAGGAAGAATTTTCCAGATCCCGTTCTCCATTTTGAGATCCATTCGTCAGAAAACGCGGTTCTGAAATTCAATTGCATGTATCTGTCTGGTCACAATAAAACGCGATACTGGTGGAGATCAATCTGAACCATATAACAGAGCTCTACCGTAAGTAATACATAAGGTAGAACCATGTCGTGCGTACTAAAACTCGAAGCATGATAACGCGAATTACACGCAAGTTATCCAGTAATGCGAATCGAGCCTTATGGAGCCTTAGACTTTGTGTAACCGCAGAAGCTTTCAAGTGAATCTCTACGCCTTAATCAAGTTTAGATAGGTCTCTACTTGAGTTTAATTAATAGTCTGTGGGCTGACTACAGAAGGTATTAGAAGTAAATTGTAGATACACAAACTATCGCTTTCATTAGCGAGAATCGAACAAGCTATAGGTAAATCTTACCACTTTAAGTGTTACCTTTACATACAGATGTATAGATTGGTGTCTTACATACTTAATGTACAGACACAGTAAGTGAATGTATATGTGTTTAGAAGTGTGTGTAATGTGATTATACATTACTTATTTATATCTTATAAAATATATAACTATACATAACATATAATATTATATCTAAAGCTTCCTTGTTTTTTAAAAGTTAATTAACGACCCACTCCAACTGTTAATCAGTACCTGTGTTGAGTGGTGGAAAAATCCAATTCTAAATTGAAATTTCTAGTAGTGGCTCGGAGTCTACATTTGAAACCCCTGTATTGCTATAAACTCACCACATATTTCATGGTAGGACGTACACGTGAGTGGCAAACCAAGTAGGTACTATGATCCACTGCCTACATTTTTGGAACTTCAGGTGTAATGTTAAGTGTTAAACAAACCATTAATCTGTTAAAGAAATAAGTAATATACACTGCGATATATTTAATATTTTTGATAATTTTTCACGCACACCCGTTCACCGCGCGAGTGGGTCGTATTCATATGTAACACATCCCAGCATTTCCAATAAGAAAAGCATAGAATATAGAGGGATGAACGAAAACTACAAAGTCTCTATAACTTTCAACATATTAGAATCTCATGAATTTCATTTAGTCTTTACAACTTGAGCATATTCTTTGCCTCATGTGGATTTTACAGAGCGGCGTTATATCAAGGTTGCTTCTATCAACCGTTACAAACAGTTTGATAGAAACAGAACTTTTAATGTGAAGCATAATATTTTTGCGCTTCTCCAGCCGCCATTATATACATATAAATATGTTCCTCACCAACTGTCTTATCATATCTCAAGATCTGACTAATTTAAGAAATTATTGGTTTTACTTGTCTGTATATTGGATAGATACGTGATGGATGAATTTATCACTACTAGGAATGTCAAGTTAGTAAAACACAAAATAGCTTCGGGAATCGAACTCAGGACCTCACGATCAACAGACGCGCTTGCGACCACTCCACCAACAAGGCGATCATGTTTAAATAAAGAATACCACAGGTGTGTTCATGACGTCACTGGCAGTGGTGCTCTGGGGTCTAACGGATCTTGGAAGGACGTTTATAAAACGCTTGCAATTTGCGTTTCAGTTTTCAGTGTCCGCAATAATATTTTTATGATCCATATAACAGAATACACAGGCAAATCTATCGGATATTTTAAATATTATAATGATAATACTTTTCTATAATTATATTGTACAATAACGTGAAAATTAGAAAACTTTGATTTAAGGCTATGAGTAATTAAGGTAAAAATAAATATAACCCGTTGAAGAGGTAGCACGTTTAATAGGTCATCTAATTAGGTATTCCTAGCTCGAGATTGTAACAAGAGCATCCATTAAAACAAAGTACCTTTGAAAAAATCTTTACCTATTAATATTTCAGTTCATCGTGTACAAAAACAGTTACAAGATAATAATATTAAGACATCATATAGGCATCAGAACGATAACAATCAGAAGAGCTTGTGTATTGGTAACCAGAAAGCTGATAACTTACATGTACTTTTTATACACAGAGATACATAGTAAATACGTGTATTTATTAAACAAATATTTATTATCAGTAGGAATCGAATGCACGACCCTCGACTTAGCAGTCAAATTTATTAACCACTAAGACCAGCGGACAAGTCAAAACATATACAATAAACACAAAATTTATAAACGAAAAACGTTTTCTGACCGATGCGTATTGCAGACATTTCGAACTGTTTATTCTTTTCCACTGAAGTGTTTTAAAATGGAACTGTCAAACGACTCTACATTTTGAGAGGCGACAAAGTTTTGGCACAATATTGGTTCTCGAACGATTCTGTGGTCGAATAATTTTCGTAATATCCCGGAAAAACTTTGCGCTTTTTCTACCGACTATTTGGCACCGAGTTGCATTGCAAAAATATGAACTCTGGCGAATAATTTTTAGATTGGGAGAAAGTAACAAGTACTCAACGATATTTAGTTTTAAATAAGTAGTCTCTACCAACGTTTACTCACGACAATATATTTGATATTTTGATTAGGACTACTTGTAGGTACATCTCAAAGCAGTAGACGACTTATAAAATCATGAATTTATTTGTAAGATAAATGACAACGAATAAAATTTTTTGCCCTAACGAGAATTATTGTATTTATTGCTGAATCACTTCATTTACAGTACTGAAAGGACGAAACTAAAAAAAAACATTGTGATTCCTAAAAATTGATAATTTACGTAAATTTTTTAATTTATATCATTTATTTTCTCGCTTTTACGTGTGTCTTTGATCTTTCATTATATCTTACCTTCGTTCCAAACGGTTTATTTATTGAATCTAGTTTGAATGATGCTAGTTGCTCTAAAACCTTGGATTTTTTTTAAGTTTCAGAGTTGCGAATTCTTCTAAAAAATATACTTCATAATGAATATTAAAATAATTTCCTAATCTGTCACTGCATCATAGCCTTATGAAAATAATTGAATTATGTTTTGGCTCCTGGAATGTTACAAAGATTACACTACGACTTTACTATACAAGGTGCAATTACAACACTTCAAGTACCATTAATTTCCAAAAACGCAGTACACTGGTTCATGGCAACACAACTTCATTAGATTTTGAATCGTTTCATATTACGTATCTCGTAAATCAAAAGGTACTCACAAACGTACCCCACTGTGAGGGTGGGAAATATTTATGACGCGACACACATCCCCGTTGTCTATTTGCAAACTAGTATCTATATTTTGCCAACCGCAGTTTCCATTATTTACTTAAACACAAGAGGCACGTGTCGGGCGCTAATGGCGTCGACACAAACACATCAGACGCTTGAGAGCTGCAGTTCAAGTGTATGCTTCGTTACTGTTAACATTAAGGATACATATACCATTTGAACATTTACACTGGAGTTGAGACAATATATCAGTGTAAGCAAGGAATGAACATTTCTTTAATCTATAATATTATGACTGCCTCGTTGGTCGTGTTGGTTGCATGTGCGACTGTCGATCGGGAGGTCCTGGGTTCGATTCCCGGGTCGGGCACTACAAAAATGTTCTAATTTAGAGTTTCTAGTAGTGGCTCGGAGTCTGGATATGTGCCCGATGCATGGCAATAGGCTCACCACCTATTCCATAGTGGGACG